>BGPR01000879.1:68762-214331 GCA_013235015.1 Araneus ventricosus
ATGGGGTCCTATATTGAAGCTGCTGAAAAAAGTCACCAAAACAAAATTACCACCAGTGATGCCGTGTATCAAAACTGTACCAAAAAGCATGCAACTGCAGTGCAAAGGATGGAAAGAAGGAAGGAGTCGGAATAGGATGATTGAACCTTTCTTCACTTGTTTGTTTTAGTGTTTTATTAATGTTTAAATTAAATCGTTTTAAAATCCACTTCCTCCGTCGTCTGTCTTAATCCCCCAGATTTATGTTGCAGTATTAGATTGTAGCATATTAAGCAGTTGTAAGCAATCTTGCATCCTCGGTTAAATTTTCGCAGTTGTTCATCTGTTCATTTTTAATACATATATTCATATTTTTGTGGTTTAAACACAATGGTCAGCATAACAATTTACAGACGAGGTAAATGATGAAGCCTTACAATTTGGCAAAGTTTTGCCATGCTTCTTAGTTTAGATTGGGCATATTTGAAGCCATATTTCTTTGATTAATTCTGCAAGAACTTTGGCGAAATTTATATTGCCAGCAAAAAAGGGATTATACAACTATCGGTTCCTTAATGGAGTGAAATTATAAAACGCGCAAACTATCTAAGAAATGCAGGGAGCCGCTGCAGTTAGAAGTGGCTAAAATCCACTTTTTCCTATGAAACTGAACTGCCTCCTGCCTGGGGCTGCGATGGCACGACTTGTGGACCCGGTCGCGGCTTCAAGAGTGGATTCCATCCAAGATCCTCTGTGCATGTGGACCTGAGTTACATTAAATTCTTTTAGGGGGACAAAATTCTCTCGATGAAGTCGTTCAGAGTGGTTGTCGACATCTCGAATGTGGTAATCGCATCTGGCATATTTTCTGTTCGTCACAAGAACTCTGCTCGCCAAGTTGTCTAGTTGATGGCGGTTGCTATAGAAACAGGTTATCGTAGGAGGAATCCATTTCGAGTAGGCAGACGTTCACTCAAGTTTGTTACATTGACGCACTTAGCTCCAAATAGGAAGGAAAAACCGAGAAGACGAATGATCAACTACAGCCGCAAACTGGCGCCAAGAACAAAATAAAACCCCGACTTCCGTCGAATTCCACCAATTCGCGAAATGGATCTTCCCTGACATAACCAGTTTCTATAGCGACCGCCGTCAACGCGACAACTTGGATAACAGAGTTCTCGTGGTGGACAGACAGTATAGTAGGTTTAGCTCTTTCTCTGAAGCGTCCGAAACGTCCGTTGAAGGAAAGTACGGGAAGCCCCCGAATATCCCTGCGAAATCCCTACGTCGTTAAGAGGGCCGGATTTATACATTTCTACGCCCTAGGCCAAAGCATTTAATTCTACGCCCTCCCCCTGGTGCATTCACCTCAACTATAGAGATAGACGACGTAAATGTGCGGCCAGTTCATTTAATGTGTATGGATGTGCTCAGAAAGCAATATTTTATATGGTCTTTTCAAAACGATATTGAAATTTTTAAATATTTTATTATAATTTCTTCTAAATTTGCACCCTAGGCCATGGGCCAGGTTGGCTCTATGGGAAATCTGGCCCTGACCGTTGAGTGTGATGGATTGAGCACCCGAGGCGCTTTCTTTCCAGACGTTTCGTTAGAGTGGAATGCCTTGAAGGCAGACAGATCTGAAACATTCCCGTGAACAAATTCCCTTAATAACCATCGATCAATAATAACCATAATAACCATCATAATATCTCTCTAATCGCGCCCCAAATGGTAATTTCTAAACTGTTCCAGATAAGTATATACTTCCTCCTGGAAAAATGCTTTAACTGACGTAAATAAATATATTTTGACCTGGGGGTTTTACCCCCTACTCGCTAACTCTCGCCAACCCTTAGAAACATTGCGTAGGAATCTTTCCAGGTTTGCGATGCAAACCCTGCTGGCTTCACTCGCTGCAATGAGGACACAGAACAAAACGCCGTATTTTACCCCAGTACCCTTGACCAGTCCGGTCATGAACAATTTGATGGGCAAGGCACGGATACAATGGCACACTGTTCATCGTAGCAAAAAAACATATGTGATTGAAATCTGCTTCTGATGCTTTAGCTTAAATTAGCTCAGAACAAATTTGTTTGCCTTGGAAAAGGACTTTTCTTTGATTTTGTAAGTATGTAGAAGACAAATTGAACATTCAAATGAAACGAACAAAAAATTTATGAAAGTGCAGAAAAAAATGTCAAATAAGAGTTTCAAAATATATAAAGAGCCTCCTGAAAACAAATCGGTAAGCCGTAAGCACGGCGGTGTGGTCTCGTCGCCAAGCTCGCCATAATCACGCCAACATTAAAGAGCGCTCCAAAACGAAAAAAGTTTTGGAATTGCTACATTTGGGGACATTGAAATCACGTAATCCATCAAATCTAATGGATGTTGCCAAATCTTTTTGCTAAATAACGCGCTTTTTGGTAGCCGCACAAGAGAAATGCAACCTGTCCCAAAAGTATAGACGCAAGCGTAAGTTGTCATCTGCAAATTAGCTAGGTATAAAATGAATATAATATGTCATGTGTATGATTATAAACGGTATAGCAAATATAAGTAAGGGTTAGTTTATTGGAAAATTTTTAAAAAATCATTAATTATTTTTATAAATCACAAAATAGGGTGTCCCATAATTATAGACACTAAACTGTTTTATGAATGAATTTTAAATTTTAACAAAACACTTAAAATGCTCATACGTAACACTGTTTCCGTTACTTTTTGTCACTTCAAATTCCCGATTTTCCCTTGACTTTTCTATGTTTTGCCAGTGGCTTAGCGAGGGTAAGTCGCGCCCGCGGCATCTGTACCCCTTTGCCCCCTGGTCGCTACGCCACTGTACTTTGCACGAATTCTGGGGTCAGTTCATACCATTCTTTCTCAGTGTAGTACGCCTCTTTCTCGAAAAATATTGACTTCCATATTTATATATATTTCGTGGTAGCTTTCCCCACATGTACTTTATAGCATCATTGTCTGGTCTAAGAGCAGGACAGATCATAATATTAATAGTATTATAGAAAACGGGACAGATACCCCAGTAGCACAAAGATAGTGTACGATATTGAACACTATTCGCAATATTGTTTAATATTGTACGATATCATATACTATTATATTATTGTACAATATCATATAATATTATGAAATAACATTGCACAATATCGAGCAAGTTTATCCTTTGACGGATTTGATCCGAAATTTGATTCAGATCTACAATTCTGATGATAAACCCATATGCCAAATTATATCCATCTAGCTCTCAACGTTTTCGAATTAGCATGCGCATGGTAGGAAAGACAGACAGACTTCCCTTTGATGGATTTCGCCCAAATTTGATACAGGTCTACAATTTTGGTGTGAAAATCATAAACCAAATTTCATTTCGTCTGGCTCCTTTCGTTTTTATGTAATCTTGTTCTTAGACAAACAGATAGACATAGTTATAAAACGGTGTTTCGGGGTCAGGGAGATTTAAAACGAGGAGATTAATCAAAATTTCTCTCTCTCTCTCTCTCTCTCTCGATGTCGAATTTTTTTTGACGATTGCAATTTTTTTCTGTTTCATGTGCGTAGAAGTAAAAAGAAAACCAGAAAAGAAAAATAAATTGCATTAATTTAGGATGCAAATTTTTTAGGATTAGGCAAAGGTATAAGAAAATATCTTGTCATTGAAATAAACAAAACTGTCATTTTTTAAATTAGAATAATTTTCTCGAAGGATCATTTTGAGATTCTTAAAAGGTGCGTATAACAGCAGGCTTGAATCAATAAAGATTTCCAACTTCCAGTATTATGTGTGTCAGTAGAATGATTCACTGACAGGCTTCAGAGCTTTTCACAGTTATTTAGCTTTCACTTTCCTCTCGTAAAGACAATAAAAATGCTGCGTATTGCGTGTTGCGGAAAAATATTTGTCCATTTCGTGAAACAACAGTCGCGTGTCGAAGGTTGTGAGATCGCGTAATGCCAGCTGTAGAATTAGGCGCAGTTTCGCATTTCCTGATTGAGCATCAATTGTGGTATCTATCTCCGATTTAATCTGTCCACTGCGATTAATTGAATCGGAAGGTTGTGCCATCGGTAATAACGTCATCGTCTGAGCTTTGTTCACGTGCATATTTTTATCCAGTTTGATTAGAAAACTGAGGTAAAATATAGTGAGAACAAATTGAAATTTATGTCGAAATTATGTAAAAGAAGCTGTGACGAAAACTGTCTACGCATTAAAATACAGATTTTGAAATATGCGCTGTAACTGTTAGAGTTTTATTACATTATCAGGAAACTGGCTTGCAGAATTATATGTATTTCAAGATTTGTAAAATTGATATGGTGATGCCGTAGAGTTATTCGTAAAGGAAGAATATATAATGAAGACAAATTAACTCTGAAAGCACGTGAATGTTTTGTAATCGATTTATTACCGTTCATTTTTTTAAACTTAATTGTTAACTAAATTGATATTTTTTGATCAATTAAATTTTTATAACATGAATACATTAAATTAAATCAAAGCATTCAATACTTTTTACTTGTACACATACTGCAGTTGTAAATATAGTGCACTTTGTGTTGAATGCTGAATTGATATTTGATGTTTTTATTTACTATATGTAATAACTATATACTCCAGACTGGAAGGAATTCACTTTTTTTTCTTTCACCAGTTTATTATTACTAATATATATATGATTAAATAAGAACTATGTACATATTTACCGTTACTATCCTCATTTAAGGTTGCTCATAATTAACGCTCTGAGCCCACCCCAAGAACTCAACTGTTTCTTCCACTCTTAACTTAACATTTTTCGACTGAGAGCCGGAACAGTTACATGGAGGTTAGTGGCATGCCCCCCCCCCCCATAAGATTGCGCTACGTAGAGCAGAGTGAAATCTGACATAAATAACAGGATATCTCACATAACAGAATATATATCACAATCAAAATTAATATTCTTAAACATTTTAACATATAATATCAATTCAAACAGATGAATAGATGCCTTGTTATAATAATAACATAAACTATATTATTATTAGACACAAATTAAATGAATAGATGCACTTAAAGTATTCATTATATGTAGCATAATTTCTCAACAACAGCAACAAAAAAGTTTTCAGCGTTTAAGTTTTATAGCATTTAATGCTTTAAAAATTACATGACAGGTACAACAGGATTTTTCCAGACGTAAACAAAGCATAAAAAGCTGAAAATCATTGACATTTAGAGACATCAGATAATGTACTAAATACAGAAGAAATAAGAAATAGAAGGAAAAGGAGTTTATTGTAGAATAGAATTCGGAAAATGAAACAGTTAGATGGGCTACAAAACAGAATTTGTAAAGGAAAAATAAAATTTAAAAAGGAACCAAATTCAGTCAAAGAAGATTAGAAATAGTATCTATTCAAATATATGCGAAAATGCCGTTCTAACTGTATTCTTAGTTTGCTCTAATGGACGCTTGTGAATTAGAATGAAAATCAAAAATTTTATTTTAATGAAAACTGCATAATTTACATGACCTGCCCTTTTTTTCCTTTATTTCTGTAGATCCATTAATTAAAATTTAATCAAGCTGTTAACTATTTAACAGGTGACAATAAGTTAGTACTAAAATTTTGGAAGACTATGAGTACTTTCAATTTTGCGTGGATATAAAATGCTACTTTAAAGCTACGTATTTATTGTTATGAACTAGTCTCTTAATATTAACGTTTTTTAGTTAAATTTAGTGACCTGGGGACGTAACTTTCTCTTTGAAACTATAAGAACCGATTATTCGAATAAGGAAAAACTTCTTTCTTTAATTTGGCTAATAAATGCATACTTCATAGATCTACATTTTAGGGATTCACACAGTCAGATTTAAAACGAATACTCGATACAGATTTCCTATGATGATAGTTATTTCGAGTGAATTTAATAATTTTTTCTGTAAATGATTGATTTCCAAAGAATAGTTGAACGTAAATCATATATTTATCTAACATATGTAGATTTTAATTCATTAAAGTAGCTAATGATGTGCACCTTGAGACTTTTAATTTAGAATGAAATTATATTTTCGTATAATTTTTAAATAGGATTGATTCATGAGGAGAAAACTATGGATAATTTTTCATTCAAGCTATAAGAACGAAAATGTTCAAAAATTGTATGTATTCTTTCAGTTTCTACCAATTTCACAAATTTATTTTCTAGTGCTTTGGACAAAAAACTAAGCATATTTAGGCAAACAATTTCGGTTTCATAAATAAATTTGAAATGGAAAATGAAAACTGATTTTAAACCAACAAAATAAATTGTTGCTCCAAATTTAAATACATGAAAAACAAAATTCTTAAAAGCGAAAGGATAATTTTGTTTGGTTGAAGTGAGAAGAAAAAGGTTGTCGCAATAAGCCGTTATCACGTAGACGCAAGGACGCTAGTATAAACTAATTTAGATTGCTTTTCTCAAGAGAGTACGTGCAAGAAAGAACACAACGAGCCGAACTGAGCGTTCTTGATATTTTCATTTATTTTCAGTTGAGCTGAATGTAAAAATCTCACTCTATAGTTTTGTGGCTTTTTTTTCTATCCAGTTAAAAATAAATGTTTTTGAAAGGTCCATATTCAAAAATAGTTTCATTTAAAGATTGGTTTAGTTCTCTCTTTATCAGTGTAAAAGTAATTTCCTTTCTCAGCGATAGTGTTATCGCCAAATTCCTACTCCCCAGCGCAACAGTTTTGATAACTTCCATTTGTTTCGTGTCCTTGGTTCTCCCTGATGACCTAGAGATAAAACATATTCAGAATATTTTCAGTAACGTAAAAAACCCGTTAAAAGACAGAAAAAGGTTTATGCGGTTTTTTGGTTTAATTTTAATTTGATTCGTAATAAAAAAAACAAATATAGTCATAATTTGAGATTTTTAGAGATTTAAGTAGAGTTGATATTTTGCACTCTTTTTCATGTAGTTCATACAACATATGACCGCTATTGCATTTTTACTTTCTCGTATACGAAGTATACAAAGAGAAAGTATTGTAATCGTCAAAAAATTCGAACTCGAGATTTTGACGAATCTCCACGTTTTAGACCTCCTTGAGTCCGAAAAACACAATTTTGTAATTATGTCTGTCTGTCTGCGTGTGTGTCTGTCTGTGTGTCAGTCTGTCTGTCTGTGAACACGATAACTCGAAAACTATTAGAGCTACGGGGATGAAATTTGGTATGTGGTCATTACACATAATTTGTAGGTTTCTATCAAATTTTGGACAAAATCCGTCAACGGGAAGTCTGTCTGTCTGTATGTCCGAAGTCATGCGAACACTATAACTCAAAAGCTTGAATAGCTAGATGGATAAAATTTCGTATACAGTTTTATCGTCATGAATGTAGGTCCGTATAAACTTTTGGGCCAAATCCGTCAACGGGTTGACTGTCTGTCGGTCTGTATAAGCGCATCTCCAACGAGTGCGCTATCTCCACGCGCATGCGTATAGAACGCAATCTTCTGTGCACGATATTTATTGACTCCTGCTTGGCGCTTTTTTTTCATCCAATTCTCCATGCGCATGCGTACTTGGTAGCAATCTGTGCACGCGGAAAGATTGTCCTTGAGCCAAGAAAGAGTAGAAATCGGTATTCATTTAATCGGAACGCATCTCTTCGAATTTGATTTTTTACCTGAATATTTTCTGATAGTCATTGGATCCTGGGTTACAATAGGTTCGAATTTTTTTATCCACGCGGGGGGAAGGGAAGCAGCACCTTTTCCGAGAAGTATACGAGAAAGTTTAGGGGAGACCACTACCGCTGGTTACTTTCTCGTATACGAGATAAAGGAAGAGAAAGTATTGCAATCGTCAAAAAATTCGAACTCCAGATTTTGACGAATCTCCACGTTTTAGACCTCCATGTGTCCGAAAAACACAATTTTGGAATTATGTCTGTCTGTCTGTGAACACTATAACTCAAAAGCTATTAGAACTAAGCGGATAAATTTAGTATGCGGTCTTTGCACATAATTTGTAGGTTTTTATCAAATTTTGGACAAAATCCGTTTACGGGAAGTCTGTCTGTCTGTATGTCCATGTTACGCGATAACTCACAAACTTGAATAGCTAGGTGGATAAAATTTGGAGCACATTTTTATCATCAAGAATGTAGGTTTCTATCAAATTTTGGACGAAATCCGTTAAAGGGTTGTCTGTCTATATAATCGTACACTTTTAAATGCAATAACTACTTAAAAAAATTACTTAGATAAATGAAATTTTGTATGTGGCCTTCTAACCTTAACTGTAGATTTGTGTTAAAGTTTAGTGTCAATCGGTTGAAAAAAAGTCTTTCAAACTTGGCGCAATCTACGATGGAAATAGTAGCGAGCGGCAAACGCGATTTTCGGAAATTATGGCAACCCCCCCTAAATTGAAACTTCGTTTTGATATTCGCCAGATGGACGATATGGAACCAGAGGTGTGGTGAAATCTTGTGTATTATCTATAATACAATTTCTTACTCAAAAACGTTAAATAAAATCCTATTAGTTGTACCCTCAGCGCGAATAAAAATTGCGAAAATACTCAATTTTTATGCGCGCGGTATGGGGCCAAAGACACTTTATTTTTGCAAAATATCAAATTTTTGGGAATGCATAAATTTTATGTTTCATTGTAAATCACCATTCATAATTTTTTTTCTCAAAATACTCAGGCCTTGGGTAAATACCCGGGTTATATACCCCAAAAACATTTACCTACGCGCTGGGTATTTACCCACCCCATATTATTGGTCGTATGCGAGAAAGTTTCGGGGAGGCCGCTGGTTTTAAATAAAATTTTTCCGATTGATAAGAATTTTGACAAAAACAGATATTTTTCCAGCTATACGTTTAAATTACAAGGGTATAGGCTTTTTGATAAATAACATGCAAAGGCTAAGCACATGCATTCGTCTGCTTTAGAAGTTCGTACATTTGGTATTAGAAGATATTAAAAGCCAAAAATAAAATCTAAATTTCAGAAAATTTGGATCAAGTTTCTCATCTAGTTTTGCTTAACTGCAAATTAAAGTGCATATATATATATATATATGGCCATTTCCTATCACTTTACTTCAAATTCATTTCTTAGCCCGCAGCGTAACATTAGTTCGATCTTTACTTAAAATAATAGAATCAAATACATCCATTTAATAATGAATGATTTTTGCATTTTTTTTGTGTCAAACGTACCAAATTTGATGAAGTTTATGCGAAAGAAACTTTTAACTTTATACAAAAGAACTTAGTCACAAATTTCAAAGGAAAAAGGTGAACATTTATTCATTTAATCTTTTTTCTATCTATATTTATCAAAATAATAAATAAATAAAAAAAGTAGAATAATAATACAAATAAATTATAAAATTGAATCGATTCTATATTTGTCCATCTATAAATATAAATTATTCTTAACTGAAAATTTTAAACTTAATTATACTGAATCGATTTAAAGCTTTTAGTAACTTAATCGATTAACAACCAAACTCCAATGTATTTTTCTGCAGTAAAAATATATTATCTGAAATTTTATTCTAAAAAATGTTTAATTTAAATGTTTTAAAAGAGTGTACTCTTGTTGTATTACCATGGGCGAATAAGAATTTTCAAAAATGCCACTTGTTAAATTCAAATGAGTTGCAATATCTAAAATAAATCTACGCTGTGTGTACGTGATTTTGAAATGAGCACGTGAACAGCAGTTGCACAAGAAGTTGCTAAATTTGTTTTGACCAAATTTCAGTTGGGCATCTTATCCTATCAGAAAAATGCTTGATAAATGCTTTCGCCGCCTGTTTGATTACTTGACTCTGATGATAATGAGAGCAAAGTTTGTTTTAAAGGCTGATAGCGGTCCGTTTTGAGTAACAGTGTAGTCAATCAGCATTTCTGATTTTTAACAGCATTAGCGTTCAAGGAATAGAGTTTGAAAATTAGACATTTTAAATTTTTGGGGGTGTTCTCAATTTTTTAATCATGAAAATAGTGTTTGGACGCTATTGCATTCAAAATGATTAAGGGTGGTAAATATCTTATGACAATTATTCTTTTGACAATATATTATCATATACTTTTGAATTTAAAAGGCTTTGGAACATAATAATTTGTTAAACGAATTTTCCATTATAAATTATCGAAATTTAAAATAACCCTCTCAGTAGCACTTTTAAGAGGATTTTAATACATATAAACACTTTTATAATCAATTATAACAAATTCAAATCGTTTTATGACAAAAGGATTTATAATCATATTTCTGCTAGGATCATTCTACAGAGTTCCCGCAAAAAATTATTCTGAATAATGGAACAATAGGTTAGAAGGGAAATTGGATTAATCTGATTTAATAACGAAATTTTCTCTAAAAATTCATGAGGGCCCGAATAATTTTGAATATGAAGAATTTGCCAGCTGACAAATCAATTTAATAAAGTTTATCAGAAATCGTTAAGACATGCAAAAGAGTGCTCTACATAACAGATACTTCACATTTTCTTGATGAATTGACCTTGAGAATATTGCACTTGACTAGATGACATCACGATCAATGACATCAGTATTTTATCAGCTAAACACACTTTTTCTTTCCCTCTCTCTATTGCACAAAAACAGTTGAGTCCTGAATCATGAAAAGAAGTAGGAAAAAATCGATTACTCAGAAATAAGGTGGATGAAATCTGTCCTATTTATGTGTTATTCAGCAAAAATAATTTTAATTCGAATCAAAACAATAAAAAACGTTTTCTTTGAACTTTGATATTATTTAAATATCATCTGAAATATTTTCCCAATTTCACAGAGATAAAATACAAAAAAAGCTAATTTCTCTTGCGTGAAATATTAAAATTTTTACGTGAGAATAAAAAAAGTAAGAATTCCGTCAATGCTTGTTTTCCCATTTTACTTTCTCGTATACGAAGTATACAAAGAGAAAGTATTGTAATCGTCAAAAAAATTCGAACTCGAGATTTTGACGAATCTCCACGTTTTAGACCTCCCTGAGTCCGAAAAGCAAAATTTTGGAATTATGTTTGTCTGTCTGTGAACACGATAACTCGAAAACTATTAGAGATACGGGGATGAAATTTGGTATGTGATCTTGACACATCATTTGTAGGTTTCTGTCAAATTTTGGACAAATTCCGTCTGTGGGAAGTCTGTCTGTCCGCGTTCATGTGAACACTATAATTCAAAAACTTGAATAGCTAGATGAATAAAATTTGGTACACATTTTTCTCATCATGAATGTAGGTCCGTATCAAATTTTCGGCCAAATCCGTCAAAGGGTTGACTGTCTGTCGGTCTGTATAATCGCATACTTGTAAACGTTGTAACTCGTAAACCCTAAAGCTTTGATAAATAAAAATTGGTATGAGGCCTGCTAACAATAATTGTAGATCCGTGTCCAATTTTCGTTTCAATCGGTCGAAAAGAAGGTGTTCAAATCGCCTATTTGTCTTTTCTCATCACAATTATGCAATCCACTTGCGCTAATCCTTTCCGCTTCTACCCACGCCTTTCGCCTCCAAGCGTCCGATTCCGAAGCTTTTTTTCTCCACTGCGGTTATGGACGCTTGTTCGTTTTGCTGCTATTTAGCTTATTTTTTCTCCTCATTGTTAGGAGGATACGAGAAAGTTTAGGGGAGACCACTCCCGCTGGTTGTCTTAAAAGCTGTCCTAATGAATTACTGAGCGAATGTTTTATAGTCTCTGAGTTTTCCAATTCGATTTGTAAGAAATTCCCAGCTTTTAATGGTTTGCAAAAATCAAATCAAATGAAATAGACTTCCATTTTAGTGTTTAAAGTACAGTGCATGCATATAAACAAATTTTTCCTTATATGGATGTTTACATTTGTCAGTGTATAAGTCGGGTATTTCTAGGATGTGACGTCAAATATTTGGCGCTTTTCCATTATTAATTCCACATCAATGGTTGAGTGAATATTTAGGCAGTCTTTGTTGCGTACCCTTAATACCAGAGCGCCTCAACACCTTTATGTCTGTATAAATGTTAATTATTTTAAAATTTAAAGCATTTGTCACGAAAATCATCAGCTTTGCAAATTCGCGCATCTAAATGTCTGGATTCTGTAGTCTTGTTAAGTGGCATCAGTGCTCAAAATCAATTTTTATTTGAAACATGATAAGCTTGCCTTCCGAGATTATATACAATTTTAGATTGTCTCACTATGTTAATCCGGCAGCACTGAAACAATAATAGACTTATCAGTTACTAATCGGTTAAAATATAAACTTAAGATATTTATAACTTCGGCGTAACTTATTATTAACAACTTGAAACTGCTTATGATCAAGCATAGTACAAAAAACCACAACCATCTATGATTAATGCAAGCGATTATCGACAACATCATCTTATACAATTAGTAGACCACAAGAAGAATTCGAGGCCACATGTGAGGAGAATTTGGCAGTTTTATGACTTCAGATTTCATAGAAATACATGAAAGTTTTTAAATGAAAAGAGCATATATATGGAAACAGTAAAATGTTTGCAATTTTGCGTGGTTTATCACCCCGCCAGGTTGACCAACTCGAGTACGAGGATGAAAGCTACCACGTAAGTTAAGCAGGTTCTCGAATTCCTTGACAACACAATAATGGTGTTGTCGACAGATAACTGTCCCGTCGTCGATGACATACATGAGATGCTCGTAATGGTGTCTATTTTGCGTGGTTCTCAACGCTTTTGTTATTTATCTGAGGCTGTCCGATCAAATGCACTGGTCATTCAAATTCTCCGGATGCCTAATAGAGCGGGCGGGGTGTTTATTTATGGTTATATAATATATATCTCATCTTTTCTATTTTCATCTGGAACATTTTTTCAAAAGCGACGCTTTTGATATTTTTAAAGATAAAAATGTGAGGTGTTTGCTCAGTTTTTTTCAGTGAAATAAATACGAAACTGAATTTATATATATGAAAGCGAAAGTGATTCACTGACTTATCACCGAATCTCACACACCTGGAACTAGAGAGTTGAAATTTGGCAGGCGGTTGCTTCTTGAGTAGTAGGTGCTCACTAAGAAAGGACTTTAAAAATTTTTATTAGAATTTTAAACATTAAAAATTACTTTAAATTTATACGTTTTTCCGCAATAACTCCGGAGCATATTATCGCACAAAAACTCTTTTAACATCATCGTAAAGTTAAAAAAAATTAGCTTTTCAATGACACCGATCTTATTTCCATTCGATATTTTGTTCAATTTTAATTAATTTTTCAAAATGTTTTGAAACATGATTTGTAGCAGTGTTTTTATTGTTGTAAATAAAATTCAAACCAATCTCATTATTTCAGCAAATCTTTTATTCACGTGCTTTTATTTCACGACTTCACGGGTTGTGGTAGTATAAATTGTTTTCTTGGGAAATTAACCCCAAAGCAGAATTTTCAATTTAGTATTCATTACATTGCAGAAATATTTTATAGCACCTGCTTCAAAGTAATATTTTTTTCAAACGTGGCAACATATATTTGATTTCAGGTGTGTTTTTTTGTCTGTGAGGTAGACTGAAATGATTTTCATTCTTTCTTCAAGCATTTAATCTCATGCTTTCCTGCCATTTCAAAATTATGAGGCGTGAAACGGTTTTAATTTTTTTTTTTATATTGCATGAAAGGCAAGTATTTTTTCAAATTTTGGTTAGGCTTAAGAGCACAGTACTGCCGCCAAACTTGAATTTTCTCAAGTGATAACTCATAAAATTTGGTTTTAGATTTAGCGCAGTTCAAAACTAATAGTAGGAAGCCAGCTTAACGGTAGAAGAAAGAGTCGTGAAGTTGGTGACGGGACAATATTCCGATTAATTGAGCAAAATTAGAAACTAAATTAGTAAATAAATTTAGTTAATAAATTAGTAAACTAATTTAGTAAAACTTAATTTAATAAAATTAGCTTTTCAAGGATACCAATTCAATTACCATGCGACATTCTGTTAAATTTTGAATTTTTTTTCAACTGTGCTCCAGAGTCTGTTCACCTACAGCCAGAGGGAAAACCTACGGGCGCATTAATATCTTGAAGACTGTGGAAATACAAAAGGTCCCAATAATTATACTAGTCGAACGAAGTCGCGGGTATCAGCTAGTGTAAATATAAGTGGAAGCTAATCATATGACTTAGAAAATGCAAATCAAACGCAGATTGTATTTCGTTTAGTGTTAAGAGAACTTTCCTGAATAGACTTTTATCTTATCGCAACAGTAAGAATTAGACGGATCATTTTACAAGTTCTGGAACAATCTTTTTAAAAATAATGTTGTGCAAAATGTAAGCGGGAAAGATTTAATTCATTGGATTTCTCAGAATTTGTATAGCCTTGTGGTAATTATAACGTAATTTTTAACTTGAACAGTCTGTAATTTGAATTCGCATAGAATTCACAAGAAAGTTAATTATGATTTATACTGAGTGACTAAAATATTAGAAACGCCTTTCACTCAAATTTCGACTCGTCCCAGTAGCACATGCCCTGACAATATAAACCGTATTCACTGTCATATTACCGTTCATTGTAAGAAAGCTTTCCCCTAGTCAAAAGCACCAATAAATGTTGCAATTTACCTGTTTTGGGGGAAACAAGACATTTGAATGACTTGGAACATGGCATGATTGTGTGTGCCAGAAGGACTAGTTCCAGTTATCTCCGGAACCTCGAATCTTTTTGGTTTTTCTCTTATAATAGTAGCTCCAGTCTACAAAGAAAGGCAGGTAAGCTAAACAACTTTGAACTAAAAGCAGAATGGTGAGCGGAAATCGCTTGTGAACGAAAGAGGAGCCAAACGACTGACAAGCATTGTGTGCCGTAACAGAAAAGCTACAACGCAACAAACAGCGGCGCAGTACAAATAAAGATCATCGCAAAGCATATCCATGCTCTCTACAAGACGGTTTTTACAACGAATTGATTTTAATAGTCGGCGATCAACATCTATAGGTCCTTAGATTTCGCTGCAAAACCAAAAAAATTTGCGAGCGAAAGAACACTGGCTTTGGACGTCTGGGTTTGACAATTGAGATTTTTCTCCATCATGATGACGGTGGGGTCCGTGTGGGACGTAGTTCAGGGCTGAACTGGGAAGATCTGATCTCAGTTCCGAAACATCTCAATCAGTGGTGTAATCGCAAATCAAGCAGTCCCCGAACGCTCTACCGTATTTGACAAAAATCGTGCTGTTTTAAGAAGGCTTTTACAATTTTTCTTAATTATTTCTCGTACAAAAAGCAGTGCCGCAACGGCGTTCAGGCTCCACTACACCCCTGATCTCTATCAAATCTGAGGGAATTAAGAGTTGCCATTTTGTTAGCATGGGCTAATATTCCTCCTCAACGGTTTCAGCAACCTGTAGAGTTCATGCTTAGAATATCTGCTGTCATCAAAGCCAGAATATGTTCAGCATGTGTAGTAGGGTGTTCTTAATATGACACCCTAATATTTTGGTCATTTGATAAATCGTAGGCGTGCTGAGCACTCAGGACCAGATTTCCCATAAGTCCAACCTAGGCCATGGCCTAGGGCGCAGAAGACAGTGGGCGCATATTCAGAAGAAATAACAATCAAATATTTAAACATTTTTTAGAATTATTTTGAGAACTCCATATAAAATGCTTTTTATTCTTAATGTGCATCCATATGCTACATTAAATAAATTGGTGCTACGTATATAAATTTGTAGTTATCTATCACTTCAATGGCAGTGTGTACACTAGGCTAGAAAGGGAAGAACCCGCGTTTTTTCTAAACAGAATAAACAAAATAGCAAATAGTTTAATTTTACAAACACGCTACCTTTGCGCAAGGCCGAGGATGCCGTGACCACTAAGATTTTCATTGTCCTCGGAGATCCCGGCAAGACAGAAGAGGGGGTGACGTCCAACATTGTATAAAAATTGCAATCAGAGAGAGTTGGCTATGGACCAATTTCTTAGTTAATAATCCATTAGTTTAGCTATTAATTTGGGATAATTTTTGTTGGCTAATTATTTTTAGTTTTGTGGTAATTGCAGATAAGGCTTAACTTCAAAAGTAAGCATTGGTCAGAACCGGCCTTTCTCCGATTAGACCAATTGTTCCGAATCGTTTAAGGGTTCCTGCGCCAGAATGCTATCTAACCTCGGCTCAGTTCAGTACGTAACTAGGTTGGGGTAGACAGGACGCATGTCCTGGAGCCATTATCAGATTGTACAAAATTGAATTTAGGAATCTGAGAGAGCAATATTTTGCTTTTACTTTCTCGTAGAAGGAGTATACAAAGGGAAATTATTGTAAAAGCTCACAAATTCAGATTCGACATTTTGATGAATCTTCGTGTGTAGACCTCCCCTAGTCCAAGAAATACCAGCGGGAGTGATCTCCCTTAAAGTTTCTCGTACACTCCTAACACATGTGGAGAAAAAATAAGCTAAAAGACATTAAACCGAGCAAGCGTCCCTAATGCATTGGAGAAAATAATCGGGGAATCGGAAGCTTGGAGGCGAAAGGCGTGGGTAGAAGAGGAAAGGATTAGGGCAAGTGAATCGCGCAATTACGCAATAACGGCCTCACGTCATTGTGTGAGCAGATAAGACAAATAGGTGATTTGAACAACTTTTTTTCGACCGATTGAAACGAAAATTGGGCACAGATCTACAATTAATGTTAGCAGGCCTCATACCAATTTCTATTTATCAAAGAAGTAGGGTTTACGAGTTATAATATTTAGAAGTATGCGATCATACAGACCGACAGACAGTCAACCCTTTGACGGATTTGGCCCAAAATTTGATACGGACCTACATCACTGAGGATAAAACTATGTACCAAATTTTATCCATCTAGCTATTCAAGTTTTTGAGTTATAGTGTTCACATGAACGCGGACAGACGTGGACGGATTTTGTCCAAAATTTGATAGAAACCTACAAATTATGTGTAAAGATCACATATCAAATTTCATCCCCGTAGCTCTAATAGTTTTCGAGTTATCGTGTTCACAGACAGACAGACATGATTCCAAAATTGTGTTTTTCGGACTCAGGGAGGTCTAAAACATGGATATTCGTCAAAATCTCAAGTTCGAATATTTTGACGATTACAATACTTTCTCTTTTTATACTTCGTATACGAGAAAGTAAAAATGGCTTCAAATTATGTCTGTCTGTGAAGACGATAACACAAAAGGAGCTAGGTGAAGAAAATTTGAATTATGGTCTTTGTATTATTATTAGAAATATATAAAAACATATTATCGCTCCTTAAGCCTGAAGTTTTGCTTTTTTTTCTATTGTAGTGCAGTAAATTTCTTATTAGATCAATAAATAAAATTATGTAAGAAGTTAAAAAATTAGGAAACATATATATATTCGGTATCACAAAAAACTCCTATGCTGAATTATTTCATTTATTATCTCTATACATTTTACAAGTACATTTCGATTCAGCAAGCAGGTTTTTGGTTTACTTCAAGTCTAATCATTTCCCGTTTCAGATTATAGCTGAAATTTTAGGTGAGATGACATATAGAGAGAACTGGGCAGGTGCATAGCACAATGAACAGAACAGGTATAATGTTTTTAAAATAGCGTGAGTTATATGTTTATCAAAATTTGAAATTTAAAACTACTTTTCTGAGGGAACCATTAAGACCTACGCATAAAAGATTTTGTTAAAATTTTCGCACGCAATAATTCCGGCAAATGAGCTGGTCGCCGAAGGCGGCTTGTAATAAATATTTAAAGATGAGAAATCTAGTCACTGTCAAATTTTAAATTTTTTTTTCGTGATTTAAGTTAGCTTTTCTATCATCATCAATAAAATACATTGTATGAATATAAGTCTATTTAAGGTATTATATATGTCATTATTTTTGAGGATTGTATTTTTATTCTGTATTTGTTATTTTATTGTATTTATTATATTTTATTATTTATTTTTATTTGTTACTAGCTGATATACCCGGCCTTGCTCGGGATTAAATTAATTTCACGTCGAATATTCTTTTATTTAAAAACTCCTTTTACACAAAATCATTTTATCGTCTGAAACATTTTTTATTAAAATGAAAATATCAATTGAACCAAAAGATTCTTTAAACAATCAAGTCAAATATACAACTATTTTTCTCCATATTTAATTAAATAGAGAATTAATTAAATAATTAGTTTTTATTATATAAACATGAATTCAATCTAAATCAATAGTTCTTCCTGATATAAAGATACTTCCTGATATAATCGTCTGCTTTCTAAACTTTTCTTATAGTATTTTTATAGTATTCTTACAGAATTCTGTTAGTGCGTTCTGAAAACAGTTCTTTGTATACATAATTATTCTGCAATAATAAAAAAAATGATACACATTGTGTATAGCTGACATACCCCGCGTTTCTCAGGATTAAAATATTATAACACGCAAAATCCTTTTATCGTGTGAAATGTTTTTAAATTAATATGAGAACATCAATTGAAGTAAACGATTTTTAAAATACGCCGAGAACTAATTCCCTCCGTAATATTTGTTAAATAGGTACTTCAAATTTATTTTTTCACAAATACTGAAGTATAAAAAAAGTTTTAATGGACTTTTTGTGACGATTAATTACTTTTTAATTAATAAAAAACACAAAATAAACCAAATCAAAAGTTTTCCTGGCATAATTTGTGAATTGTCTGCTTTTGAACTTTTCTTTCAGTGTTTTCCAGAATTTTGTTAATGTTTTTTGGCAACAGTTCTTCGTATATGCATTTTTGTTCATCAACACTAAAAAAATAACATTACAAATTGTGTATAAAATTAATTTTGAAAAATTTATTAAAATGAGAGAGGAAAAAATATACAGAAATGAAATTTGTTTCACTGAAAAGTTAATTTAAAAAAAAAATATGGTGTAAAATCAGTTTTTGTTAGATAACATTTTCGGATTAAAACGGACTCTGAGTAGCTGACAGTGACTTTTATCTTGTTTTGAAGACCTCATGTGCAAAAAAATATGTACAATAAACATTCAAAAACACAGCTTCCCAACTACAGAGATTAAGGCTATAACGACTTACATTAATCCATGCTTGCCTGTAAATGACATTTCTGGAGCGTGCTTTTGTCAAACAACTATTTCATCTGCTTACAAAAGCTTTACTATCTTTGCCTTTATTGAAATTTGAATGATTGACTTATGTTTTCTTTAAGGCATCGTTAAAACATAACTCAAAGTTATATATTTTCTATTAAAATATTACTGATTTATTATTTCGTAGAAAACGCAGGTAAAGATGACAGGCGATATTAACTGCAGCGATTTTTTAATCTAATTAAATAAGCTTTAGAATTCTTTAAGAACCAATGAAAACATTGCCAAAAGATATCTGAAAAAAAAAATAATCAGGAAAAATAACGCAAAGTAATTTCATCGTTGCCTAGCAACTGAGTATAGTTAAATTTGCTCTATTTCAAAATCGTCTGCGTGTAATCAACTATTTTTAAAAATTAATAAAAATGGAAGTAAAAATGTCACAGGTATAAAATTAGCATCATTGAAAAGGTAAAATTTTTGAACTTTAAGCTGGTATAAAAATATTTTTGGGGGGATAATTGGCTCCAAAGTTAATACGGAAAAATGGTTTCGGTTAATTTCTAATTAACTGACTGTTTGATTAACTTTCGGACTTCGAAAAGTTGACAATAATCTTCCTATTGTCTTAAATAATAAGTGTGCAAAGTTTGGTTGAAATTGCTGCAGTAGTTTAGGAGGAGATGTGGAACATACACACATACACGCATATATACCCACATACATACACATCTACATACACACATACATACCCCCAATGACTTTTATTTACATTAAGATTTTATTGTATTATGTGCTTTATTGTATTTATTATGTTTATACTGATTGCATTTGTTGAATGTTTGTACAATGTATCATTTTTTTGTATTCTTCTTCGCCGACCGTTAAAACGCTACATATATGGGTGATTGGGTCGGCGTGGGTAATAAATAAATCATCATCAATGAATTTTAATGTTTACAGTTTAATTCTTCCAAATCATTGTAGCAGTTGAACTAAAATTCTCATATATTGGGCATAGATTTTCGCGAAAGATTTGGCACTCTTATAAAATTCTGGTGGCTGACATCTCTCGAACTTGAGAAAGAGGTAAGAAATCTGCGTTCGATTCTCGAAGATGATCTGGAACCCGTTCTATGTGGTGAACTTATCCATCTAAAATCTCATATAAATTATTGCAACAATGGGATTAAAACCCCCTATACACTTTTTAAAGGCTACGAAAAATAAAAGACGACAAACAGTTTATCCGAACAGCAGTGTCTGCACGCCAGCGACGAATTTCGCGGCTGAAAGGACTTTTTCTTCTCACAGAAGATTTACGATCAACAATGCACAAAAATAAGCTGAATGCCCTCTCAAGTCTTTGCATTGAAGAAGAATTAAGAAAATGCATAGATTTAAATAGAACAACTGAATCCATTTGATAGACATATACACGAAGGAAAAAATGCTTTCACACGTGTAAGACGACTTGAAAAATTTCAAATGAATTTTTTTACAATTAATAGTATATGTTTTGTTTGTGATAAATTTATGCAATTTCAATAGTAGTATAGTTTCTTCCAAAGGTTATAAAGTATACAAGATTCCTTTTATACCTCCATCAAACGTTTTGTTCCATATGAAGCACATTATGTGAAATTCATTGGCTTATTTCAGCTTGAAACACAAGCATGTCATTTCAAAAGATATGCGTAGCTCCATTTCATTAGAAACATTTGCTCCAATGTGATTGTTTCTGAAATCTTCAAATATCCTTAATTTATGGACATGAGTGTAAGATCGGCACTTAAAGGACACCACAAAGCCTTTTAGCAAAAACAGCACAGAGTAAACATTTGCTCTAATGTGCTTGTTTCTGAAATACTCAGATATCCTTAATTTATGGACATGAGTGTAAGATCGGCACTTAAAGGACATCACAAAGCCTTTTCACAAAATAGCACAGAGTACCAGTGCATATTGATGGCTAAAATGAGCATATAGATTTTGCGCATTACTAACTTTATAGATATTTTCTTTTATCACAAAAGATGGGAAAAGGGGAGAGATTTTATAAATATTTTTAGAATTTTCATCTTTTTAAATTCTATATTTTAAAATTTTAACCCTGGAATAGTTGCTTTTGAGTTTATGTGGTTGGCACTTCTGACACTATGTTTCCAAATACTTGTTACTTAGAAGTTGAACATATATACAGTCTTTCGAAAACTTTAAAAAGCAACTGGATCGAGAAAAGCTGTCTCAATCCGATATTCCTCCTTAATCTATTCCGAAGAAAGCATTTTCTAGACTGGAAAGCGCGGAGACGGATCTAAATTGGATTTTCGAGAGCACTTGCTTGACTTTTTTTTATTTACTGTTGATGGAATCATCATTCTTAGAGGAAATCTTGAAATTGCGTTTGGGAGAAAGAGTAAAAGAGTATAAAAGAAGACTTGCAGCGTCGAAGAATCTAAAAAACAAAAAGAAAACAAAAAAGTCTGCTCGAATAAAAAAAAATACATCCGCTCTAACAGGATTCGGATATCAGCACTCGTACAAGAAAATATGTTCATTAAGAGTGAGGAGCATGAATTTGATTTCCCGTGTTCGCTTTTAAATGCACTGCGAAAAAAAGGACACCACAATCTAATTTTATCGAAATAAAAGTTAAAAAGAAAGCAGACACAAAGGTAAATGTGCGAAATTCAATAAGGAACACTTAAAAATTGAATTTACATATCTTTATGTAGTGAGAAAGGAATTTATGACTTCAGATAAAATCTCTAATTTTGACATTTGAATAAAAAGAAGTTAAATTTTACAAAATAAAAAATTCCTTTGTTTGATATAAACAAGCAAGTAAATTTTTTTGTTCTAAAATATTAGTTTTGCCATCTGGCTTACTCGCTTGTTCGTGAAACAAAATGCATTATTCGAATTCATTTTTCAGAAAACTATTCCATTTTTCAGCATGTTTACACCTATACATACTCAGTACATGTCTGTTTCTCAAAAATATAAAAAAATTCATATAATTATCTGTAGACATTTTTGGTTTACAGAGTTGCTAGATAATAGTAGTGCAGCTATCTTCTGCATCTGAATTACAGACTCCATTTCAAAATGGCTTCATTCCTCATTAAGAGATGGAAAAAAAGAAGAAATGATTTCGAAAATTTTGATTTCGTTAACTATTTAGTGTATATCTGTCAAACGATCGAGCTGTTTAGAAATTCTTCAATACTTAAGTGCATAAGGTGGACGGACTTTTTTAATCAGAGCAATATTTATAATTTATTTCAGAGAAGGATTTCAGGTAGGTACTCCTAGGCCATGAAAGCTTCTTTTAGCCCAACAAATAAAAAAAATCTAAACACAAGCAAGTGTCATGTATAGATTGTTTATTGAAAGCAAAAAAGCTAAGCAATTCCTGTGATATTTCGATTTCAGGATTCCTTAAATTATTCCATTATAGTTATTTAAGTTTCTTCTTGGATGCATATCTATTTAAATCGTCATAAAACGTGGGATTCCGTTGAACTTAAACTTACTTAAAACTTGAAATGAACAAAATTAAATGTAACTTCTACATGTCTTATGCAGTTGAAATTCAACGGACCGTGAGAAAACAATATGAATGAATTAAAACACTTAAGATTATTTCTGTCAATCATATTTCATAAGTTACAAATATCGTTAGAAGCAAAACGCGATATAAAAAAATACCTAATATGCTGCATATTGAACAGAAAAATATCGGGCCTCTGTAAAATTTAATAAACTGCACGGTTAGCAAGAAAATTTCCCGTCTTTCGACTTATGCAGCACCCCTTCCTCAAATAGAGCAGTAGAAGAATAAAAACCCACACAATAATCCAGAATATGGAAAATCCAAATTGCTGAAGTAATGAAATCCCCCCCCCCCCACTTCATGGGTGGGGAACCTTTTTGCAGAATCTTAAGGGTCGGTAATTATTATTATACTACAGACAATTACATATTTCAATGCAAATTGCAAATAACTGGTAAGGCCGCATAAGGAACTCAAGAAGTCCACAGGTTCCCCCTCCCTGCCCTGTTTACTCCCGGAGAGATCACCGAAGAGTTAAAACATGACTGAAAAAAGCAAAATTATTCCATAAGAAACAGCCAAAGATGTTTTTGTTAATTTGATTGCTTAATCTCTATTTATCTTGAAAAGTGTGGATATAGTGCTAATTGTTACAACGTTGTTTTGTTTCCTTCGTTAAGGTTTCATTAACGTGCATGCAACTTTCATGTAAAATACAGGCTATAGTTTTTTGCTGCTGTTATGCTTCTTCTTCTGATCTTAGTCTATCATCGAAATCAAAAGAAAAGTAATTGCGAATTATATTATCATTTTCATCTAGAATTAATTAAGCGTCACGTATTCTATTACATTCATAAAGGATTGAAATGTCCAAAGGTAAGGTCCAGTCCTAATTAATCGAAATCCTCGACGTTTCACTACATTTAAGATCATCTCTGGCTTTAAAATTACTCGATATTTTTTAAATTCGAGTTGTTATTATGTAAAATTCTCAGAATAGAAGTTCCAATTTTCTGGGCAGACTGCCAAATCAAACTGGAAATAATTAGGGCAAACTCATGAAAATTAATCTTATTCCGAACAGTATTTTTTGCAGTTTGATGTGCGGAATATACATAGGAGAAAAATATTTCAGAATTATAATGGGGTTTAGTTATCCATAAGTTCGAATTAAATGGGAAAAAATTAAAGTAACTACTAATTTAAATTCTAAATTTTTTGCGATGTACTTTGCATGTATTTTCGCTGCATTCAGTATCGGATTATTTTGCATTTGTCTGGCATGGGTGGGGGTGAATGACAACAAAATTAACACGATCGTGACGCATGTTAGATAATTTGCAACGTTTATTCTATAAGTTGGCAACAGCCGATTAGTCGCAGACATCCGGAAGGTAGAAGGGAGGTGCAATATGGAAAAGGATTGCGACGGTCCTCTCGTCACCTCAGCGCACATTCCTCCCTTTAATTGCAATGCGGTGTCTTTCTGCGACGTGACGCAGCGCGGGGAGGTCATTGCACATCGCCACGGAAAAGCACGCCGCGAATCGATGGCTCCGCTCCCTAACTATCCCAACCGACTCCAGACGGTCTCGACGGATCGATCTTTTTCATCTTTCCTCCGGAAAACGTCCTTGGCAGCTTTCCATTTCCGAGGATACTTCCACCCCGAAATCGACCCACTTCGGGTCCGGGAAGGCCCGAGAATTATCCGGAATCCAGGAGCATTCCTGCTGCTGCATCCGCGGGAAATTAATATAAAGCGCCATTTTTAAGCCCGCGCAACCTCTACCTGATCTCTCCTCACCGCTGCTGCCGCTATCTTTCCAGAGGCGACGAAAGATAGTTGCCACACGGAGGACTGCCGTTGGTGCAGATTGCGAAAAAGGCACTGGCAGTCTTCAAAAGGCTCGTAACGAGCCGAGATTTTTCCAACAATAAAATTATAAAACTGGGTGATCTAGTTTTCCCACTTTGAAACTGCATGTAGAGGCAGCTATATATTAATGTGTACATTTTAATCAATCAATTTTTATTTTAAAGTAATTGGGATGTAAAGGTGTGATTGTTTTTGAAGGATAGATGTTAATATATCTTAAATAATCTAATGACACTTCATGCACATTCAATAGACACCACATAGAAGAGAAGTTAAAACATCATTTGAGGTAATGATTTTCAATGAAGGAAACTGGATATATTTTTTATTCGAATACTGCTATAACACAACTAACATAATTTTTATAAAATCGCTCGTTAAAAAACTTATTTGGATAATGATAGTTACTGAAATTATAACTTATTGACACCAACACTAAAATTTTTCTATAATACAAAAAGTTGATATTTTAAGTATAATAACATCAAAAATATGTATTTTTAATATGACGAAAAAGTTGTACTTTCAAAATGTACTTATATAAAACAAAAACGTAATGCAATGCAATAAAATAATTTAAAGTTTCATAAGTAAACATGTCTTTTCTGTATTTACGAATAGCATTTGCATACTGTAGATTTAAAAAATGATAAAATTCAGTAATCTATAAGAGTACGATTTAACTATTATAGCGCACAACGCAGTAGGAAATTGTCGGATAAAATTTCTTCATGATAATATTGTCCTTTCGGTAGATAATACGGAGATAATTTATGATAAAAATGCGTTTAATTGTTGGTTGGTTTGTATATGTAACGAAAACCCATTGAAATATTTGTTAATCTTTGGAAATCTGTTTATCAGAATTATAAAGCAATTATGTTGTTTATTGCAAGAGAACGTGATATTTTTCCCAGCTAATTGTTTGAAACTTTCTCTGAAATAACATTTAATATGCTGAATTACTACATTTGCCTCTTTGAAGACAAAATCCATGTATTTGCTAGGGTTTTTTTTAACGTAGGACTACGTTCCTCCCATTGGGGTCTCAGGAAGGAATTTGATTCACACGCCAAAACGCCACAAGAAACGTTGTATGGGAGATCCTCTGTATCTCGGTAACTACATATGTTAAAAACATAACTAATGTCTTATTTTAGAGATAAAGGGTAACAACAGAAGTTACAAAAAAAAAATGTTTGAAAATCAGAAACGAGTCACGCGAGTAAAGTAGTCCTATGCCTTTAACATCAGCGGCTGTTTAAAAAAGACAGCCTCTCGTCATTTTTTAAATTCTGTTTCGATATGGTAACAATGATTACTGGAAGAATGCAAACAAAGGCTTTTGGGATTATTTTAGATGCTTCCAACTGATTTTTCTTGATGTCACCTTTTTATATATTATGGGTGTTTATTTATTTCTGGTAATAAAATGCTTTTTATCTTCACTTCAACATCTTATTGACAAGAAATTCAAAAACCTTGAACATCTTTGGTTATGTAAAGACATATAAACATAAAAATAAGGCTGGTCCTTCCGATTTTAAAATTGAAATGGTGAAATGGTTCATCAGTAAACAGGCTTGGTTTTTAAGCGAATTTAAATTATTTTAATTTATCTTAAGATTCATTTTTTCATTTCATTCCATCACGCCTAAATTGGTAGTGAAAAATGATAATAAAAGTATTCTGGGAAGAAACAGGTAGCTGACATTTCTTTCTCTATGCACAGTGTGCATTTGCCTCACATATGAAATCGGGAAAATTAAAACATTTGATTTTTCTTCGTTCCAAGAAAGGTTGTGGATCACTTTTCAAGGAGTTTTTTTGATGAAGGCGCTCTTCTTCTCTTAATCTGAAATACTTTTTAAACGATGATTTTGTGCCAAATAAAAATGTGAGAAATCATGACTCAAAAAACTGAAGTCGCGAACCCGTACGTCGTAAGCAGATTAAAAAATAAATAATATTATCGTTACTTTACTGATGTCTGTGCTCTTGATCTTTAAATTTAGAGGGCGATTTAGAAATCAGATTTTATATCTTGTATGTGTACTGGAAATTATACAGGAAAATTTCCTCGGACGGGAATTTTGTAATGAGGGAATCAGTACAACACCTCAACTTCACCTGCCCTTTTGTTTTTAGCTTTTCATTACTAAGTAAACAGAAGAGGTATTAAAGTAATCTTTTTACTTTCTCGTATACGAGGAATACAAATAGAAAGTATTGTAAGCGTCAAAAAATTCGAACTCGAGATTTTGACGAATCTATACGTTTTAGACCTCCCTGAGTCCGAAAAACACAATTTTGGAATTCTGCGTGTCTGTCTGTGAACAGGATAACTCGAAAACGTTTAGAGAAGAGCTACGAGGATGAAATTTGGTATGTGATCTTTACACATAATTTGTAGGTGTCTATCAAATTTTGGACAAAATCCGTCTACGAGAAATCTGTCTGTCCACGTTCATGTGAATATTATAACTCAAAAACTTGAATAGCTACTTGGATAAAATTTGGTACACAGTTTTATCACCAGGAATGTAAGTCCGTATAAAACTTTGGGCCAAATCCGTCAAAGGGTTGACTGTCTGTCGGTCTGTATAATTGCATTATTTTGAATGCAATAACTTTTTTATCAAAATTACTTAGATAAATTAAATTTTGTACATGGCCTTCTAACCTTAATTGCAGATCTGTGTCCAATTTTTGTGTCAATCGGTTGAAAAATGCTTTCAAATTGCATATTCGGTTCAAATTGCAATTGTTATCATGTATCGGCGACAGTAATCTGCCGCCAAGCGGTTGTTTACAGTATGATTTCATTTCGCTTTGGCGCGGTCTACGAAGGAAATAGAAGCGAGTGGTAAACGCACACCCCCCCAAAATTGAAACTTCGTTTTAACATTCTCCAGATGGAGGACCTTTATTAACCAGAGGTGTGGTGAAATCTTGTGTGATATCTGTAATAAAATTTCGTACTCAAAAACGTTAAATAAAATCTTATTAGTTGTGGTACCCTCAGCGCGCATAAAAATTGCGAACATACGCACTTTTATGCGTCAATGACACTTTTTTTTTAATGCAAAATATCAAGTTTTTGGGATTATATCAATTTTATATGTTTCATTGTAAATCACCATTCATAATTTTTTTCTCAAAATATCGAGGCCTTGGGTAAATAGCTGGGTATATACTTCAAAAATATTTGCATACCCACCCGACATTACTGGTGGTATGCGAGAAAGGTTCGGGGAGGCCACTCCCGCAGATTTCATTTCTTTTAGCATGCATAGCTTCGATACGCCACCACAATCAGACTAAATCTTTTTGATTCTCAATCATTGGTTTGTGTGAATATTTTAATGCACTAACCTCGTATTTTCAAGCTACACAGTAGCCTGCTGATAGTGAACCATAAACTTCTGAGTCACCTTCATTGAATAAGGACGATGTGGGCATGAAATATGGGAATCCAAATAGAAAGCACAAACACATTTAATTTTATTTTAATGAAATTTTTAATTATGGAAAATATTTGAATTAATATTTCTTGTTTGAATCAGAAGTTCAAAAATCAAACTTTCCTGATTATTCTAATTTTTTAATGTTCAAAGTTATTTGACATGAACCCCTCACAATATTCTTTTCGAGAATAAGTTCATACATTTCTGGTAAATATAGGACATAATGTACTGATATTTCAATGTCTCAATGGCAAAAATTCTCTATTGCTCCTTCATTTGCCAAATATCTTCTTTCTGAGATCTATTTTTTAAGTAGAAACTGAATGAATGTTATTTAGTGTGGATTTCGTAATTTCGAGCAGTGATCTGATGATGAAGATGAAATCTGAACTATTTTAAAGAAGTCAATGAAACACTACAAAAGAAGACATCACTAACTACAAGATTAATAAGCATTGAATAAAGCCACTAATGCTTTCTTCGGTAGTAGTTTAATATTATATTTTTCGTATCATAAACACAGATTTATAGCATAATCGTCCATAATTGATAGAATAGCTAACAAAAAAATTCGCCTTTTGAAATTTCAGTAATACAATATTTAATGAGTTTATATAATTTTTGGCCATTGGTCAATTGGGTTCTCACTATGCGCTTTATTTTCTAAGAGTGTCTGTTCACCTTGAACCTACGTGTACCTTAATCACTCGATTAATGCGTCTGTTCAACAGACATTGTGATGAAAATGAAAACAGCTGCTCCTCTGATTAAATAAGCATTTGCGAACAAAATACTCATTCTTAGAAATATTCCATTATTCTACTGGTGGTTGATCTAAGTGATGAAAGCAAAAGAAAAGAACTGACTTGCATGACATAATTTATTGAGAGTTTTTAGCATGGAGCTGTGTGTGTGCTAATGAAGCTACAATTCACATACACAAAAACTATCAGTGAATGAACTCAAAAATTCATTTGGCGAAAAACATGCTCGGTTCATGCTTAAACCAATATTTATTTACAAAAGTAAGTTTTGGAAAGAAAGTGAAATTGTTTTGGTGTGGATGTAAATGAAGACTCCTGTACATTAAAATCAACAATGTATCATTGGTAATAAAAATAGATGGAAAAAACGGAATGAAAGTATAAAAAGTTACTTCTATAAAAGTTAATTCCAGGTTGCCTAGCAACTCCGTTTACATTATCGTCTGCCTAGTTTCTAGTTGAACTGCACGATTTCCTTAGATTAGGTGAAAAATCCACCTGGCATATTTAATGGCATACCAACCATTAATTTCTTCTGACTTAGTTTTTCCGAATGGCAGGACGTAAAACAAGCAGTAGATTATTAATTCAGGACGGTGAATTCATATCTGAGAGCTCTGATGAAATTATGTTGGCGTTCAATAAGACCATTTGCTTGAAAACGATGACCGTGCATTTAAATCTAAAGTATTGTTGCGAAAATCTTCCGGTGAGTGTACAGTGAAAGCAGTCCAACAAGCAGGATAATGGAAAATGACGCTTTATTCTCGAGTACACGAAGCACAGATAACAGGAAAAAGAGCACTTGCATAAATTAGCAATACAAGCAAACAACAAATCACTAGTAATACAAATAATAGCACGAACAATAGCGCTCAGCGTCTAACAGCTGATCAGCTCGCAATGCGGACAAGACTCCAAAGAGATTTTAAGACCTTCAAGCACCTCCCAGAGATGTTCACTCATTTCAGGACCTCCGCATTTTTATACCTTTTCCGACAGGATGTGATGTCACATACAATCTCTCGAAGATTCCCCATAACTTCTTTCCTAATAGAGATAGGGCGAAAATTCTAGTACTTTCAAGAACCTTCATTTTGTCGTCAAGATCAGAGAGCATTAGCTTGACCTCCCCCTATATCTAGTAAGAATAATTACTAGGTATCGGGGGAGTACCTCTAGTAAGATGTTCTGTCTTAGTACTTCTAGAGACTTCTGTAAATGTCTCTTTCCAACCATAAGACTAACATTGTTGGGAAGCGACATTACAGGTCCACAACATATTGAGACGAAGTTTGAAAATGTTGCTTTTTCAAACTGTCTTCCTTGATCTGTAGTAATTTGGCCAGGATTTACGGAAGAGAAAAAGACGAAGCAAAATCAATGTACAGCTGGGTAATTAAATTCTTCAGAATTATTTCTGCTTAGTTCATGAATCAGCTACGCTGAGCAGAATTATTTTTTATAAATGTTTTATACGAGAACTCGACCAAAATAAATAATTAAAAAATGTCATATAGGCAAGCCGGAAGTTCAAAGTAGATTCCTTTTGTCTGGTTTAGGTTAGCAAATTGACAGCAATTCTTATATAAGTGTAATTAAGTATTGCAGTGCCTTAGGATAAGGATAAGAAATCCTAATAAATATTGTGATGTTTGTATTTACGATTGCAGAAGAACAGCAAGAGAGGCGAATTAGAAAAATTTTAAGCTATTAATAAATATACCAAGCCATAGAGTAATCAAAGCTGAATTTTGCGGTGGAAGTCAGATTAATAAAATATTTTAAGACTACTTCTATTCAACAATTCACTTAATTTTCATCTCAAAGGGAGATTAGGCAAAGCAAAATTTCTCGGTTGAAGTTAAGATTTGAAAATCACTTTTCAACCACTAACTTCTAATGGGTTGAAATTATCGAAAAACTCTTTTGACAAAAGCTATTCGTTATAATGAGGTGAAAATGGGTCTATTGATCTATTCTGAATTATCTTTGTATCTTCAATAGTAAGACAACTGTGTGTAAATGGAAAGTTTAACCCTCCACCATTTCCACCCCCTTTAAGTTGGATTGCTCATCTTTTAACTTGGCAGAGACTTTCACCCTCTTTACAACATATCTTTCACCGGTTCACATCAAATCAAACTTACTCCAGTAAATTTTGTTCACAAGATAGCATGGGCAAAGAGTTATATACTTATATAAACTTCTAAACGAGGGATGATTTTGGTTTCTAGGGGCAATAATCGGAGATACTATGCAGAAATCATTATGAGAGCTATTGAAATAGGCACTCTTCCTATAAGGAATCTACCTAGAAAAATCCAGCACTCAATAATCTAAAATAAAAGGAATTGAGTCAGAATAATCCCACTAAATGCATAAATTCTTCCGATAAAATTTTAAAACTCAACATTTTAAAATATAACAGACCCAATTTTAACTTAATTGCAGTGCGCAATTCGTTCACCTTAAATCAACCAAATATTCTTCTCTTTTCGATAAACTATTAATTAAATTCCAAATATTCTGAATTCTTATGTGGAGGTGTAGAGATTAATTTCTTAAAGTGAGAATCCGTAAATCAAACATCGTTGCATTAGCCATAATTTAACGTCAACAAAGATGAGCATTGAGTATTATGAAATGAAACAGATGTACTTAATAAAGCATGGTCTTACATTTCTTAATATTACCCACAGTCTTTCTTTAATACAGTTTTTTAGAGATTAGCATGCTGTTCATCAACAAGTAGATAAAAGTTAAACCCATCTATTACATTTTAAACACTTTCAAAACTGATTTTTACTTTCTCGTATGCAAAGTATACAAAGAGAAATTCGAACTCGAGATTTTGACGAATCTCCACGTTTTAGACCTCCCTGAGTCCGAAAAACACAATTTTGGAATTATGTCTGTCTGTGTGTGTGTCTGTGAACACAATAACTCGAAAACTATTAGAGATACAGGGATGAAATTTGGTATGTGGTCTTTAAACATAATTTGTAGGTTTCTATCAAATTTTGGACAAAATCCGTCAACGGGAAGTCTGTCTGTCTGTATGTCCGAAGTCATGCGAACACTATAACTTAAAAACTTGAATAGCTAGATGGATAAAATTTGGTACACTGTTTTATCGTCATGAATGTAGGTCCGTATAAAATTTTGGGCCAAATCCGTCAACGGGCTGACTGTCTGTCGGTCTGTATAATAGCATAATTGTTAACTCCATGCGCATGCGTAAATGCCTGTGCAAAGAAGGGATACTCCGAAACCTTGGCAGTTTGCCAAAAACCAATTCTGGCTGCGAGATTTTGTAAGGAAGCAAACATTTAGGGCGTCTCGTTTTACTTGCGTATTGGAAGCAATCTCTGCGCATGCGCAAGCTATTTAGAGAGCAAGCTATTCTCCTGTTTTCTTCTCCGCACGCGGAACTTGCATTGCTAGAGTTTGATAAAAAAAATAAATATTGCAAAGTTTTAATACATACGTATCTTTTTGAATATGATTCTTCACCTCAATATTTTACTATCACTATAATCAACAATGAAAAACCTTCTGATAGTCATTGCATTCTGGGTTACAGTTGGTTCGAACTTTTTATCAACGCAGGGGGAAGGGAAATGACAAATGATTGAAAAGTATACGAGAAAGTTTAGGGGAGGCCACTCCCGCTGGTTTACAATTTGCATCGATTTCAATTCACTTAGACGTTCCGTCAGTCTTGAAAGGGTTGAATACTTAGATTTTCTTCCCGTCTGGAAAAGTGGTTAGTGCACCACTATTAGCCTTAGAAGGGTCGGGTGCGATTCATGGATAAGGCTTCGGTTTTGTCCGTGTCACAGTATCTCGACTTCCAGCTGATATATTTCATGCCGAAGAAGTGGGGCATAAATTTTGAAAAATAGAAGTTACAGCGTTTGAGCGGGGCAGAGCAGAAAGGCAGACCAAGAATGCATAAAAACATTTTATTATGGGTAAAGTCAATCATCTATCTCAACTCGAGATGGCTACAGACATCTTACTACGAAGAACATCCAGTCAGACTGTCCGACAGAACAGATAAAAATAATGCAGATGCATACAAATATATACAATCCTGTAAGAGGTTAACAATACAGTAAAAAGAGAGACACTAATTACAAAACATATCGAGCACCATCCAGGGAGTACCAGAATAGACCCCCAAATCTGCATGAGTTGCACTAGAGCATTGAATTTGAACCCAATTACAAAGAAGCGCGAGACAGTATTCAGCAGGATTGCAACACCACCTTCAGGTGTTTAGCTATAAAGAGAAGTGGTACCTCTCCTGTCTAGGCTACTACGAGTTTGTCTTTCTGCAGTTAGGTTATATGGCATCAACCAACCCGTTTAATTCTCAAATTTAAAGTGTTAACGATTCCTTCATATTCTATACAACCTGATATTTTTTTCTTTCCGAAAATGGTATCGAAAATTTTGTTCAGACTGTCTGCATCATTGCAAATTTTGTGTTGCTCTGATTCTAAAACTTCAGCTGTTTCTCCAGTACATTTCAATAACTATCACTGTTTCATTTTGACGAACAGTTTCTTATTTCTTAGAGAGTACCCAGAAGATAAAGTTAATTTTAAACAGTATTAAGACTAAACCCATTCTAAATAAAATGTAATTTCAATCGATTTTTAAAACATCAGATTTAAAACATCAGAAAAGGCTATTGTTCTTATTTCGTTATTTTTCGTCCTAGTTTGTTCTACATTGCAATTTTGTATTTTAAAATACGTTTCACCAGATGTGATCGCACAAAGTGACTACTTTATTATTAAACAAAGATTTTATAAAGTGTAATTGCAATAAATACAATGAAGAAATCATCAGTATTCATTAATTTAAAATAAAATATTTTAAGCAGAATTTCCAAAGTCATTGAAGAATTGACACAGAAGGGTCTCATTTTGTTATGATAGTACAAACAATAAATGAATTTTACTACTGATAAAAACCACAATTAAATTTGGAAAAAAATGCAAATGACGGGTTTCGTTTCAAATAAATTATAGATATCAGTATGATTTTAAATTCCTGTAGAGTTATCGTTTACTTTTTTTACTATTTCTCACTTTTTTCTCTTTTTCGTGCGATTTAGAGGCACATTTAATGTGTCATAAAAAGTTTTACCTTTTTCCCCCGAGACGCTAAATTATGTAAAACACTATTTTGTAGACAGCGCTATTATTTATATGGTGACAGACATCTCATTTTATATTTGTTTGCGGCCGTATATTCACCTCATTTTAGGCTGAAATGCTTCAGTCTTGGTCACTTGAATATAAAAAAAGATTTATCCTTTTTTCTTTTACTGTCATGTGCTCCAACTCTAACAACTATAATAAACTTTGCAAATGGAAAATAAAACCAGCATTTTTTTATAATATATTCACCTTCAACTCAAACTTTTTCACTCGTAGAAATTTTTTGTCAAATCTCCTTTATAATTATAGAGGTATACCGTTCCCCTACGTTCATTAAAACATAGTGAAACAGACAAATTAACCTTAAATTTTGATTCAAATGAAAACTGTGAATTGAAAATTATCAAAAGGGGCAGTTGACGTTCATTTTTCAGGAAATTGTTTTCGAAGTATAAAACTTGCCTGAAAAACTATTTCTTTCTTGTTAGAAAAAATCTTTATTTTATTTTCAATATTTAAAATAAAAGGAAATGAATGTATCGTGCCCTAAATTCCAGCTCATATAATAAAATTTATAGCAAGTAAAATATATGTTGCATCATAGCAAACAAAGAAATAAAAAATAATACATTTTTAAAAATCATAGATTTCATTATTATTTCAGGCTATCGGAGGATTGCAAATACAACCTTCTCAGTTGGTTTTCTACTATAAAGCAAAACTTAAACATGTGTCGAAGAGAAGTCTTGGTAACCTCCAACTCTCGGAACTTTAATTTCATCAGTAGACAACTACTTTAGGTGCTGTAGTACCTATGGTTAAGTTGGTGTAAACGGACGGTACAGAATGAATCTCGAGAGGGTGAGACTTGCACTCTCAACTGTGACATATATTAAAAATTGTTTTGTGTGCATTATTTATTCCCTTTATCATTTTATACAGGGGGATTCCACAGTAGAAATGTTAAGTGTCTGCCAGGCGTACAGAAACAAGTCATTTTTGAAATAGAACATGGGCCCACAAACTCAAAGGCAGAGCGTCACAGAGGGCTTTTTGCCACCGAATTAAGTAAAAGAAACGGATAAAACAGAAAAAATATGCAACCGAGGTTTAACGGAAAACTAATGCACAGCACCACATTTGCATGAATAGCAACAATACAGTTCGCACACAGCATGACAGATACAACAGCATGTAGGATTTAGTATCAACAGCAAACCTTTGGAGCATTTGAAGTATTGTTTAGCAACGGATTCGGAAACCCTCCGCGCTTTTGCGCATGCGCCGGGCGGGGTTATTTTCATCAAAATAGGGCGAAAGTGAAGAATGGAAGGGTGATGTTTACATTTTATTGAGCGTGATCTAACAAAGAACTCCGGAAATGCGCTCATATGACTCATTGCCTGACACCCCTTTCTGGTGTAAAATCGTCCAAAATTGGTAGTCTCGGAATCCGTTGCTGAACAGTGTTAAAAGGATTTGCCGTCCGAAGTTATACACGCTGCATACGTTGTTATTCATGTAACTATTGCACACTTTACCCGGTGTATCCGTTCCTTTTACTTAATTCACTGGCGAAAAGCCCTCTGTAGCATCTGCGAAGATATTAATATACTCTGTTTGTTTTCAATCGAAGACATTATTTAATCAAGAGCAGTTATATCTTATTCATTCTAGGGCAAAACCTTAATTGTTAGCCGATGCTACATCGCAAAATGAAAAGATTGGAACTTGTGTCTTCATTGAAATTCCCCAATGGTGATATTTTTGAATAAGCTGAAAATAGAAAATCTAAAGAATAGTGACTCTGACAAATCTTGTAGAAACAGCGCCCCCAACTTTTTTTTGCTGAATATGAATAAAAATATTATCTCTTTTCCTGAGAGACTTATGTAGTTTTCTTCTGTGATATTCCTGTGGGAACCTGATCAGTATAACCCATTTTCTGATTATTCAAAGAAATAAATGTTTTTCACCCTATATAATTCTATTTCCGTTAGGGATTGGAGAAACCTACCAGTTTAAACCGAAAACCGTTTTTTTTTTGTTTCGGTTGTTTTTTGCCCCGGTTTAAACCGATTATTTTTTTAAATCCAAAAACCGGGGAAAAAACCGGGTCGGAAGATAGGCTCGATTGTAGGTTCGACTCGACTAAAATTTACCAAGTTATAAAGCTTTGAATTTCATCATCTTAGGCCAATCACCTACAGCCGCTTCCTCGAGGCGTCTGTTGGTTGGTGGATTACTGAAAGGGTGTTTATGAACAGATAAATATTGGCCAATGGATTGAATTCCTGCAAAAACAATACTAATAAAAAACTTTATCCGCAAACTGTATCTGTTCTCTGTAGCTAAAAAATATTTATCTTTAGTCTGAAGTTCTATGGCGTCTGAAAGACTAGTATTTATGTTGAATGATGTTGTTTCCGATGAGAGGTGTCTACTCACGGATCAACACATTGCTGAAAGAGTCTTTATGAGCATATTAGATTATAAATATTGGCCAATGAATTAATTTCTTGCGAAAACAATGTTAATAAAAAATTTTGTCTATAATACTTACTTATTGCAATAATTACTCATTTATTATTATTACATATTGTATTAATTACTTATTACATTAATTAATTATTGTATTAATACTTACTTATTGTATATTATTGTTAATAAAAAAATTCTGTCCACAAACGTTGCTTTAATAAAAAAAACCCGAAAACAAAAAGCCGGTTATTTTGAGCGGTTTCAACCTCCAGGTTAAACCGGTAGTGAAAAAAAATCGGTTTAACCGAAAATCGGATTTTTGCAGTAACTGCCATCCCTAATTTCCAAGTTTTAAGTAAAACGACACGTGTCTTTTTCTGTTCCTTAGGTTCCTGTTAGGCGCACTAGAAAAGATAATGCACGGATACGTTAAATCTCAGAAGGTTTGCAGTTAAACTACAAAGAAAACTAATATAAGCCTCCCATCAAGTATTTTAAAAATGATTGAATTCCTTTGACATCATATAAATATCCTTGATAAAGAAACGGAAGGAGCATTGAAGATTTTTTTTTATTCCCCTTCTATTGTTCTTTGACCCGAAAACATTTAACTAGCATTAAACATCACATAAGTCTAGTAAGGAATAAACGTTCATACTTACTTACCTTGTGTTTTGTATCCGAAAAGCGTGAGCAACATTAGCACATGCTTTTGTGATTCATGAAAAAAGAATTCCATTTCAGATTAGGTATCAGTCCTTCGTTTAAAAAATTATTCAAAACACCAGATATGAAGGGGAAAAAATCAAATTACCAGTTTAGTTTTGAAATAATTTCTAAAATACATATATAAAAGCAATGTATTTTGAGATAAACTCGGACGTGGAACTTAGACTGTAATTTTTATACAAAAATTCTTTAACATATAACACTACTGCCAAAAACAACAACATAAGTTATTATGCTATATTGAAAAACAGCTTCAACATTCTTCTTTACGAATGATTTAATTTTATTTTACACCAAATTGTTTAAGAGGGAAAAACTTCATCCCGATCATTACAATTATAGTTTTTCTAGATAAAGGGAAAACTGGAAGTAGTTATGCGAAACAAAATCAACTTCCAAGCAATATTTTGAGATGATTTCGCAAAACATTGCAAACAAACAAGCAAAAAAAAAATGTACTTTATTTTTCCGAAATTAATTAGAAAGAATTAGCTCAAAGAATTGTAGTTAGGTTCGATTTTGGACGTAAATTTCACGCACATACGTAGTCTTTAATAGTGAATCCCCGAAATCCATTAAATGATAATTGGTTTCTAGTTGCATAGCTAGATCTTAGTTTATCCATCATTTTTTCTGGTATTTCAAATTCTTTACAACTTCCTATCATACATTACTTTGACTAACACCAAAATAAATTGTGTTACACTTTTGCTTGACGTTTCAATTGGTTGACATGTCTTTGAAACATTATATGCTAAAAGTAGTATTGATTCCTTAAAATCCAGTTTTCGTATGATGTTCCATTACTGACAATATACTTTATAGTTTTTCAGTAAACTTGAATGATCATGAAACTTTCACCGCTTGTACAAGCAGTCTTAAAAAAAAATGAAAGTACATTGACTTTGGAAAATGATTTGGATGCAAATTTTCGTAATGTAACTTCGATTATCATCAGAATAAAACAAATTGAATCTTTTATATATTTATTTATTTATTCAAATCGACATCTGTGTCAAATTTTTAAAGTTAAGTTTCATTATGTAATGAGTTGGCTATAAATTAAGAAGTTAGAATTTGTAATACTAAGTAGCATTATATATAATGACAAACTATAAAACTAAGAGAGGAAATCTTTTTAAACATTTTAAAGAACAGCCCGTTACATTACTTTTCGACACGAAAGCGAACAGTTCATTTTAACTTCCCATCACTCATTATCTTGATTACTAGTAGCTAAACGCCCATATACGTGCTGAGTATTGCGCACAAGATGAAACAAGATAAAAGGAATTCCTATTATCGCTATTGTCTCTCAACAGCTTTGCACCGTTAGGGTGCTCTTGACGTAGTTTCTCATAGCTTATCATAGGTTCTTTCGTTCTCGGAAGAGGAAGAGAAGCCTACAAAAAAATAAGTGCTACAAAATGGAGTTTACAAATTGTTTAGTCGTGAGATACTGATCTCGATCAGAATCGAACTGACGGATCATAATACTTTCAAAAAACAATTGCACAATGCACTGTGTCTCTGTCACTCTACAAAAGGGCCAGTTTACATTTAAGATTAAAGACTTAGCCATGTTCTACCCAATACATCCTTTTCAATTGCAATCCTTTCTAATATCTTTGTAACAAAGATTTACAAAAGCCTATTTTGAAGTTTAAACTCTACGTAATTAAGATTAAATATCCATAATAGATGCTCGTTTCACAAGCTATCGGGATCTAAAATTAATGAATGCAAAACTATTATTAAGAAATTCTGAATTTATCTTATATGTGATAGACATTACTTCGGCCAATATCTTTTTTTTTGTTGCAATGTAGGCAAGCAAATAATATTTTACATATCACAGTATTCTCTATGGAGTCAAATACACAAAAGAAATATCTCTTGAAAAACTCAAAATTTGGTGTGCCTCTATACTTAAATGCCACAAGAGAACTCAATCAAAGTTAGCTCTCTGCATGGAGGCGATCTGAGAACTCTTAATTCAATATTTAGTGGACCATAATCTTAATTCAATATTAAGTTCATTATTTAGTGTACCTCTCTCCTTGGAAATAACATGAAGCTCTCTGCTTGAAGGTCACACGAGCTTTCAGGCCTTTGGAGGCGATCTTGTTTTGACGGAAACTTACGTCCCTCCATAGTGGTCTAATAGGGTGTCGGGAAATGAAAAAAATTAGAATTTGGAATTACGGTTTAGTCACAGTCGAGTTGCAAAGTTGGTGAAAATCACGAAGAATTTTGATGACGTCACAGCGACCGATGTTCGTGCACGCAGTGACCAACCTACCTTCCCGCGCTTTCTCATACATAACTGTCTGGCGGCCTCAGTCGCTTGCTGCAGTCGGTTGTGAGCGGTATATTAACTGGATTTTCCAAATTTTGTTACGAGAAGACCTTTGATTTTCTTAAACATCATTTTAATCTCAATATGTTTCCTACAAACTATCCAAGTACATTAGGCAATTCAGTCATCGATCTTACGCTCACGCGAAATATTATTCCAGAATTGTTGAATTACGTTTGCTATTTCTCCTACCATCATCCGATTTTACATAAGATTCTTACTAACAGAAATTGTATCCAATATTAATAACATGAATAAATATATTACATTTTAAAACAAGAATTTTTTTTCGCGGAAAAAGCCCAACCAAAATCACGAATCGGTCACATATATTGAGAGTTTCAAAGAGCTACTCCAGTCACATAATCTGAGAGTCACAAAGAGTTACTTCAGTCATATAATCTCAGAGTCACATAGAGCTACTTTAGTCACATAGAGCTACTTTAGTCATAGAAAGTCACAGTTTAGTAAGGTAAGTAAGTTAACGTCCCTCAATCCCAGCGGTCGTTTAGCAGAGACAGCCTCCCGTCGAATTTTTTCATCAAACCCCAATTATGTTTAAAAAGAGAGTACTTCTCAATTGGGCAATAAGAATGATCTTCCTGACAATTACAAAACAAAAGTCAGATGACCAATGAGATGACCCTCCCGAAGGGGGTGAGGTCTGCCAGCGCTCGCATCAGACCAACAGTTAAAGAACGAACTCTACTTTGATACTTCGCGTTTCACATAACAATAGAGATCCTGATTCGCATTCTTTGAAATCCTAGGATGTAGGGACGTAAATTTTCGGTCCTATCAACTGAATTTTTTTACGTGAATATAAAATAATTTGATACTGCCACAAAAATCTGTAAAAGTATGTATGAAATTCAGACATGACGTCTTGGTTTATTTCCGTCACCTCGATTTTTTTTTGTAACTCCTACTTTCAAAAAAAAAAAAACATATCAACCAGTAAAATTATTCTTGCAGATGAATATGTCTCTTCTTCAATTTACATGTTGTTTAAAAAGAAATAATGACAAATTAAATAAACAAATGCATAAAGACGCTTGCCAAGCCTTGTGAAAATTTTAAAAAACCCTTCGAATTTAAAAAGTATTTCCGTAAGGTTTTATGTCTTTTCAATTTCGTTATATCCATGTTTGATTATATTGTATCTGTATCGTATGCGAATTAACAATAAGAAAACTTTTTTGATTATCACTGTCGTCAGATATAAGAATTTAGTAAAAAATTAACACAAGTACAGATTTTATATCTATGAAAATTGTTGGTGCGCCAACTGTATTTGGCGTCTTGGAGGGGTGGGCAAATGTATGATGCCAAAGACTGTTAGGTTTTAATCAGATTAGCTGTAGAACTCGGGTAGTAAAGTGGCCTATATGCCTGCTGAGCAAGTGGCTCAATGTTTTAAGTTAGAAAGTTAGCTCCTGAGAAGTTCCTTCAAACAAAAGAATATTCAACTACAGTCCATTCATGATTACTGAGTTATTAGTTAAAGATTAGACAAATATCATTTATATCTATATTTTAGATCACATTTAATCTTTTAATAGTTGTGTAATAAAAGAATAAATTATTTAAAAAAATTGAAAATTACAGACAGCAACTCGATGACGAGCTACTCATGAAAAACTCTGAGTATTTTAAACCCTACTTCAAAAATATTTACGTACATTTTATCTTTTTAATACTTCGCTTACTGGAAATTTATTTTTATTAGATTATGTAAAAAATACATTCCATAAAGTACAGAATATTAGCCATATTTAGATAATAAATATAAAATTTTCATTAGTTACGCATCAGTAATCACTTTTAAAATATAATATGCAATACGTAATATCAAATTAAGCCTTTGTTGTCCTCCATATAGGCGTCATAAAAATGATTCCGCGTCAAGAAAAGTGTCTCATAATCGCTACTTTGAGTTATTTGAATCATCGATAAGGTTTCTTGCAGTAGACGCAAAAACGAGCATGAGTGGAGGTCATTGTCCAATAACATGAAACATCAAGAAGTTCAAACAGCCGAAGACTACGTATACCTTTTTTATTTAACCCTTTTAAGGGCGGTGGTTTTCCATCGAAACCACCTTTTTATGAACTGTTTGTTATTCAGGCAGTAGTCTTTTGACGATTTATTAGAAAGAATGCGTTTTTAGTATTAATAAAAACAATAGATAGCAGCAGGAATTCTGTTTTTTTCCTCCTAATCATTAACATTGTTAAAGTTGTTTTCACGAAAAAAAAATTGCTTGTGCCCCTGAAAGTGTTAACAAAATTTTGGTGCTTGGCAAAACGTCTTTGAATAGAGTCAATTCATACTCACGTTACAATCTTTAAAAGAGCGCATCAACTTATTTTGAAATACATTGCACATGTTGCAGGAGAAAAAAAGGACATGACGTCACAGTTCAATATAAGACAGCGTGCAGTTAAGTGTTAGATGATATGAATAGTTACTTTTTCCACATGGCTCTGACGTCATTTGAATTGACCCCATTGGCCCTTAACCAATTTTTTAATGCTTAAACACGCTTGCTGTTACAGATTTTGGCATTACAAGAGCTACAGTGAAGGAGTGCTCAATTGTGCAGGGAGAGATGACCGGAGAACTTAATCAGTAGCTCAAACCTGTATTAAAAGCATTTGAGATTTAATTTTCTTGCCCGGTTGGAGTATTTTTTCCGCCCTCGCTTGTCATACATGCCCTTAAGTAAGATATAAACACTAATATTTTATTTTTACGGAGTCTTCCAAGACTGGCTCCAGCGAGGGACATCTACAGGGTGTCACAAAAAAGCGTTTATTTCCTTAAATATTGATTTTAGACATATACTTCCAATTACAAAGTTTCATCAAATAAGGTAAGAATTTGTATGAAAATATTTTGACTTTTAAGAGTATTGATAATAAAAAGTTACAAAAATTGAATTTTTATGCGGCCCCCTTAGTGCAAAAATGTCAATCGATAAAATGTGTTTCTTTCATTCATCTATTCAGATACAAAGTTTCACGCTTGTACCTACAAAACTTACAGAGATATAAGAAAACAAATTTATTGAGTTAGGCCACTTTTCCATACCTCTCACTGCTGCATGGTGCAGTCTTTCGATGTGCATTTGATGGATTATATACGTATTTCAAGAAGTTATTTAAAGGGCGGAATCAGGAAATTTCAATGTAGTTATTAACTCTTGTTAAAACTAAAAACTAGTCAAATAATACATTAATTGAAGTATTTACAAAAGTAGTTCATCTTGTGAATCTTCAAAAAATATCCACTGTGGTATTTCAGCAGTGACAGCTCACCTGCTCAGAAACAAGAAGTGCTATAAAAATATTACTAGAATACAATTGAAATTCAGTTTTTCAAAAATAGCTTTATCTTCAAATAGTCCCAACTCTGGTAGTTGTAATTATCTGAATTCTATTTTAGAAAATTGCAGTCATTTTTTTCCGGTGAATGACTTTTAAAAACAGTAAACTTTATGTAATAACCAGGCAAGTTCCCTTTGAGGCAACATGAAAGTGAATCACAAACCTAAAAACAGCCAATGGAAGAGAAATCGAAGAAAAACAAATCAAGAGCACAAAAGGCGAACCTTGGGTGCGATTGAAGGGGGTAAAAGAACATTAGTTGGCCTAGAGCCAAACAAGAACATCAGAAAATTCAGTTCTGGCTAAGTTCAAAGACAGAAAGGACAGCTATTCGCCTTCGCTCAGTTTGTCACTTAGTTGTACGCTATGAGCGAATTTTGGTTCTTTCCAAAACTATTTGATGTTGAGCCCCATCCGATGTCTGTATTACTTTTTCACTCATTCTTAGTCTTCTTTTCTCATTTTTATCTTTTTTCGTTGGTAATCGAACTCTCAGAATGGAGAAGTAAGCAAATAAGAATAAAAACGAAAACACAAATTTTTGAAATAATTTTAGTTAGTTCTGCAACCCTAGAGAACGAGTCACCACTGCCTTTAGGTAAAACTTAATAATACGCACAACGCTGAGAGCAAATAATTTAAAACTCTTGTCCGTTAATAGGTTATTTCCCTATTTTATGTTAAATTTTATTTTCCCAAGTTGTCCTTTCATTCTTTATCAAGTCGATAGTTCCAACTATTTGCCAATGAAACTGAGTAACAGTATGCTCCATTGGCAATTTTTTTTAATCCATGGTGATTGGATGATGTACTGCTAGACAAATATTTGCATTTCACAGTTTTTCTATGTTGAATAAATTTGCATTGCTGCAAAAACCGTATCCATATAAATTTGTGAGCAGTCTTTCTTTGAAATTAAAAAATTAAAATTTCTCTGTAAGTTTTGCAGACAGAATTGTGAAACTTAGTTTATACACAGATGAATGTAAGAGGAACATTTCACCCATTGACACTTTTGCTCTATGGGGCATGTATAAAAATTTAATTTTCTTAACTTATTATTTTCAACTTCCACAAAAGAAAAAGTGTTTTCACACAAATTCTTACCTTATTTAATGAAACTTTGTAATTGGAAGTATATGTCTAAAATTAATATTTCAGGAAATAAACGCTTGTTCCACCTTATTGGATTCATCTACTGCCTCAGTCACTAATTTAAGAATTTGCTTTAGATCTCCACAGTTATGCATGTGGGGTAAAACTTAGCTAAGAAATTATGTCTACAAAACATCAACACCCTTTTGCATCACTTTGTCGCTTTACAGCTGCAAAACTACACTTCAGACTAAATACGAATTTTTTTTGTGTGACTCTTAGAAATTCCTGTTTTTGCAACAGAAGAATTGCTTTCCTTTTATCACTTGTTCAACGCTACTTGCTCTTTTTTCGAATATTATCTTTTCAATATGCGCTAAATCATTTTGTAACGTTTATTCCTCTGCTCTATTTATTCTGTGACTTTTTTCAGCCGCTTCCGCTCCCAACCGTGTCATCTAATCCGTTGTGCAGTCGGAATGTAGATGATGTTAAAAAATAGCACAGGATTATGGATATATTCAGTTGACTATTTTTGGAGAGTCTTTAAAGTAGTGAGTAAAGGATACGGTGTATAAATATGAAGACACCAAACTCTGCTCCTATACGACCGTCAAAATAAGTTTATTTTGGATGTCGGTCTCGTCTTCTGACCACGGTTCAAAACTGAAAAGTCCGTCCCAAAACAGCCCTAGTGTTCCTCCAAAATGGGATATTAATACAATTAAAGTAAATTATATGTCGGTCAATCAGGTCTGCAGTTTATCACGTATTTAAGATCATTTAAATGGATACGAAGTTTTTCAGATTATTCAGATGAATAAGTTTTTGAGGAATTTAAAAACTCTTGCTACAGAATGAAAAAAGAAAATAACTGACATCGGAAGAATTTACTGCATTCATAGTGCAAAGGGAAAAAAAAACAATAATGGGGTACAATGGATATTCCAAGAGAACAGAATCTGTGCCACTTGGAGAGTTATTCCATTCCTCGCCCCTTATCTTTAGTTTACATTTCTTATTTATTTATTTGACTCAGGACCGTTCAAACTGTCTCATTATACGTCAAACTTTCTAATCATTAGAGACAATTAGCAGTCAGAGAACCACTATCATAGACGTTTTAAATGTTAGAAGGCATGAAAATATCTTTGAATGCCAAGAAATTGTAATACTTTAAAACTTTATTCCCAGCTAATTTTTCAATAATTTGTTATTTTAAAAATTAAAATGGCCGAAATGTTTTAGTGACGCAACTAAAGCAGATGGCTTAGCGCATTACGACAATAATAAAGATTCATTATCAGATAACTGCTTTTAATAAAATTGTTTCCTGAAGGCATTTTATAAATACAAATGATGTCATCTTCATTGCACTAAAATGACCAGTCGTTCCGAATTGGCCAGGATGATCCCGGGTTTTGTGTCCTTTCCCCGGATTGAGATTGTCCCGCGTATGAATTAAATGTTTCATTTTTCACTTAATCAGTAAATAATCCATATTAAAAATATTAACTAAATTCCATTTTTAAAAAAAGTTTTTGAAAAATTCTGCTTCATAACTTTTACTCTACATGGAACATGGTCTCTCTAATTTGGCAAATGTGGATGAATCAGCCCGAAGGAAAAATAATAGAAGCAATAGCAAAATGTGTTATTTATGCGTGTTTAAGTCTTTTTTAAAAATGTTTTAATCATTCACAACACCCCCCCCCCCTCTCATTGCAGCTAGCATCCCGTTCAGAAACTATATAACTATCAGAAACTATGTAACTTATAGTCGAACTTTTCTAAAGTTAAATTAAGTTTATATTATTATTTTTTTCACTTTATGTTTATGTCACGAAACACAGAATTATTTCCCATTTTGGTTAATAACTGCGCAGACTACCCTACCCGAGTTCTCCGAAACGAAATTGCATCGGTTGCGCGAAAAACTTCCTCCATGCGTTCTGCTTTACTCACCGGTTCTCGACGTGAGCGGGAAAAAAGCATGACGGAGAGGCGAGGGGGGATTACCCGCCGTTACGCCATCATTTCCCACTCGTTTACTTCATATCCTGTGTATTAAGAAAACAATTTGTGGGCTCCCGGCGCTAGGCGTCGTTTCGGATGCTGGACAAATGAGACAGAGAAGGCGACGACGGGAATCGCACTCCCGACGCCCACACCCACTTGAAAGGGTCTGCTGCGGGCCTGCAAATGGGACGGAACGGTCCCCAATCAGGTGTTAATTCGAAGAGAGCAACAGTTGTGCATGAGAGCGACACGTGGCCTCGCGCGTCACGTAATCGCTCATAAGGCTTTTAAAGTTATGAGACTAACTTGCTCATTGAATTTCTTGAAGGGCGGTGGCTTTCGTCGTTGCCTCTTTCTGTTTTGACGTGGAAATGGTCATACCAGCTGCTACGGAGTTCGCTTTGAATAACAGCGCTGGAGATATTGGGATGAAAACCGCGGATTTTATGTAGTTCATTATTTTTAGAAATTTCAGAGACAATTTTTTTAAAAAAAATTTCAAAATAAAATAAAAAGGTTTGAAAAAATATAAATTAGTAAGTTGAGATATTATTTCATAGAACTTTGATGTTTATTCATAAACATTTATTTATCTGGTTATTTTTCCACATTCGAAAGAAAAATTTTGCCTAGTGTCATAAGATAATAAGAATATCGATATATATCTTGTCAATAAATAATACAATAGAAATTTCGCTTCAAATTGTAGTTATAATATAGTGAATAATCTGGAACTCGTTATTTAGCAAAGATTTGGCAAGTATTGATAGCATATTGTTGTTGAAATTGTGTAAAAGTCTTTGCATCGCTCGCCATCCCTAGTCCTTTTCTGCTTATATAGTATATAGATGGATAATGGAAATTTCAATGGACGGTGAATGGGTAAACTAGAAATATTAGGTTTAGAGTCAATTGTCAAACGTCGTGTTACGTATCTGACTTAAATGTTACATTTTTTATTTGTAATACTTGAGGCGGTGTCAAGCAAATAGAATAAGTTTACTTCTTAGAAGAAGCTACACTCTTTCAGCTTTGAAGTGTCAATGCCATTTTATTTTTAAAAGTAAAGAGCACAGTAATGAGGTAAAATCAGCCACTGGCTCATTACTTCAGCCACTGCTGCTTTAATAATTGATGAGATTTTGGAGGGACAAAATTAAACAAAAAGAGAAATTTAATTTATAGAGTTTTCTGACATTAATCAACTCTTTGAACATTTATTAGAGAAAAGTTAAGTAAATATTTTCATTAGGTAGCTAGATAAAAGTTAAAATCTTTAACGATCACATTTGTGAAAACAGAACCTAGGAGAGTAATATAGTTCAACAGATTAATCAAAAGCATTTGAAAACAAAAATTTAACAACTTAAATTTTTGTTTTGATTGAGGAAAATTTGTCCGTTTGGCAATGCAGAAGAGAAACCAAACTATCATATATTATCCAACAGACTGTAAAGTAGAAGTTCAGAACGGAAATGTAGTTCCAGTAACCTATTGTGTAATTCGAAACAAGAACGACATTTGGCTTACAGTGGGTAGAAAATTTAGCTTATAGCACGTTGCAAAGACTTCTTCTTTCAGATGAAACTCCTCCTCACATATCCTTGCCAGAAACAATGAAAAATCGAAAGAAGTAAGAAAAACTGAAGCTGCAAAGGGAAATGTACGAAAAGGAACTACTGCTAAACAAAGGGGAAAAAAAGAATTTAAACGAATACAAATTTTTCGGGATTTGAATGATCACTTCAATTGGTATTCATGCTTTTTATAGTATGAATTATTTCTTATGGCATGCTGATATAAAGTGTGAAAAAATCATCACTGCAATAAAAATATACAAAAAATATTTTTCATAGTTTCTTATGGATAGTTTAACTTCTAAAGAATTGTAAGGAACGATTATTCTTGGAAAATAAATCAATTTTTAAAAAAATCATTCAGTTTTGTAAAAGCTGTATCATTTACAAAGTCTTACAGGATGAATTTTCAAGACGAGAAAATAGAATTTGAGAGATATGACATAAAAAAATTCATATTTCGCCCTAATTTTTCTAGTAATGTGTGCAAAATGATGCTTGAGTCTCTTTACTTTATTTTTTATTTTACCTGGAATCATTAAAAAGAACCTTCTGTTTCGTAAAGATTTCGAATGTATTGAACCTTTCCCTCGAAAACTCTACAAAGATAGCGAGTGCTTTGTAAAAGCATGGCTTGTATTATTATTATTATTATTATTATTATTATTATTATTATTATTATTATTATTATTATTATTATTATTATTATACCAACATGGTATTATTTAGGATAGAAAATCGGCGACGCTTGCAAAAATGAGTGTGCGATAAATAAAGATCTGTAGCATTTTTAAGATTGTTTTGGACGTTTTGAATGAAATGGTGCTCACTTTCTTTTCTAGATTATTACTTTGGAATTATTTCATTTTGCACTTGTTATAAGTTAAATATATAGAAATCTTTTACGAAATCCTTTTAAAATTAACTAGTAAGATCACGTAATTTCCTGAAACCTAGTTTCGCCCAATTTCTTTAAAATTGTTTAATCAGAAATTTTAATGGACAGCATTAATATAAAAGAAAATGAAACTATAGACATCTATTTTAACCAAATTTGTTCATTTTTACACAAAGTTACTTTTTAATCCGAAAACACATTATCATTGGACGAAAAAAGGCTTCTTGATGCTGTTAAAAGAAATATAAATTGCAATTTCCGTTCAAAGGTTTAGATGGCCATCGCTTTATCTGGAATTTCGCAATAAGAATAATTTTTAAATTATCAGACGGGTACGCATAATTTGACAACCAACTTCTTAGTTCATGTAGGCACACGATAGCCTGAAATTATTTCTGATATTTTTAGTTTTGTAATCTGTAAACGCAGAGATGGGTACAGACAAGTGGGAGGGGTAGCATCACTGATCCTTTTTTATATTAATTTATTTGTGCTTTAAGTTATATAACACTTAGGCAATGCATGATTCGGAAACTATAACTGAAGTCTACAATACTGAAGTTCGAATGACAGCAACGAAAAAGTGTAGGATATAAAAACAAGGCCAATTGAGAATAATTTTTAAAATTTTTCTTTCTTTCAATTTTCTTTTATAAACAGTTGTGCCTAGATGTGGTAAGAAATGCTCCTATTTTTATAGTCATTTATTTTCATTGTATATTTAATAATTTCTAGGTATCAAGAAATTGACTAAGAACTGCTGTCACTGTGTTTAATTTTTGATCATTAAATATCTGCAATAAGCTGAAATGCATTAATTATTTTTTCGTTTAATCGAAATACGCGTTTTATAAACACTTAATTGAAATGAATTCGTCAAAATTCCCAGGAACACAGAAGCAGAGGATTGCGCTTTGTGAGAGAAGAGATCTCTTAAGATTGTTTTCTTTTGACGAAATCGGTGTAGACAATAAGATTTGACAGATCTTAAGTCTGTCTAACTGGACAGTCTGTTTAAACTGGATAAAAGTGGCAGTTGTTTCATTTCCTTCAACCAATTTTCATTGTTTTACTGAAATATCATTTGTTATGATTTCAGTGAGTAGTAAGTTGATCTTCTTGTGTGAATGCTTGTAGTGAATAAGTGCGCTTGTGTTTCATGCTAAAAACGGCGTAACTGTAGGGTGGGGTAGGCACATGCTCTATGCGCCACAACTTGGAGGCGCAAAACCGATCTTTAGCTAGCTCCATTTAAGAAATCTTGGACCATTTCAACAAGATGGTCCTTATAAAACTGAGAGGACAGATTCATTAGCCTTCTACTCTACTCTTTCAAAAAAAAAAAAAAACCCCACAGAGAACAGAGTCAAAATCAGAAACAACTTATGTGGAGCAAACCTCACTCAGCGGTAGAGGCCTTATATGGTACGCGGAATAAAATAGATGGTACAAAAATAATGATGATTCTCTCTCTCTGTCGATGAAAGTTAGAAACAGAATTCAAACCTATCGTGAAATGTGATTCGATCTTATTTAATATTTGGAATAAATTTATCTGTAAAAAATAATTCGTTTATTTCAGAGTATCGTATTTTAATTTGTTTATTGACTTTCTTCAAAGTTAATGTGAACCACGATTTTTGTTGTTGTTTTTCTTACATCAATTTATGCAGTTGACAATCTATAGTTTTATGAATGACACCAATGATTCTCAGACTGTTGGGACGCCGTAAAGTTCCAAAATAAGCAGGTGCGAAGACATGAAAAAAAAGCAGAAGAAGCGGAATGCTCACATCAAAAAAGACAAATTCTTAATATAAAAATAGCATTTTACGCTAAAAATAGGTACATATAAGTAAAACGGAAGGCGCATCGATGTTAATTACTTAGCATTCGATGAATCATTGCAAAGGAAGCACATGACAAAAAAAATCACCGGCAGTGGGCGCGATTAAAACTCGTAAAGAAAACAGAGTCAATAAAATTAAAGGATCTAGAGCCATCCAACTAAGCAGACTTTAGACGATTATTGTTTCTTAATTTGATATGATATTTTAAAATTTATGCAAATTATTCTGAATCGAATATTTTTAAATTTTCTCCACTCATGCATTCTTTTAACGAGTGCTAATTTTTTAGATCCCTTTTTAATATTTTTTATTTCTTTTTTTACTGCGCAATTCCAATCGTATTTTTCCAATAAAGTAATAAAGTAATAGTAATAAAGTAAATCTAAGAAATATGACTTAAGAATAATGTTTATAATATTAATTATCTTATTTTAGAATTCATCATATATTCGTAATATTATTTGTGGTAGCTATTGTTATTTAACTATATTTATTTTTGCAAATGTACGTCATTTAAATATTTATCTTATATGAGCAAAATAAGATTTGCATGTTGTTAAAAAAAACGCATAATTACTCATTTAAATTTAATTTTTGTCAAAATATCTTTCATGCTACTGCTGGTTGTTACAGAAAGAGGACCTAGCAGAACAGAGCGAAAAAAAGAAAAGAAAGAAAGAAATCGAAGCTCTATTTTTATTCCGTTCTTTTGTTCGCCTACAGCAGAGGTTCCCAACCTGTGGCACGCGTACTCCTGGGGGTACGCGAAGGAACATTTGGGGGTACGCGAAATAAAAGCTGTTAATAGCCGAAACTAAAGTCATAAGGGATTAGAAAGTTAGAGAATTTTGTTTCTCGAAGTTAATACTTTCTATTTAATAACTATATCACTTAAATAGTTAATTATTATGAAGTGTATTTTTTATCTATCCATATAAATTAAAATGAAATAATTACAATACTGGTTTAATTTGCTTTGGCGTTGAACTAATACTGTTTTAAAAATGGAATAGAATGTAAAATCAAAAATAATTTCTGCAAATGTTATTAATTCGAGTCATTTCACTTTTAAGTAAACCTTAAACTAACCTTAACATTGTTGATAAAAACTTCTTTGCATAGACTTTGTTGGGGAGGAAGAGTTGGATATGATAGTCGGGGGTACGCGAAAACAAAAAGAATAATGAAGGGGTACGCGAGGGAAAAAAAGGTTGGGTGTCCCTGGCGTACAGCATGATTATGGTTTTAATCGAATATTTTTTAAAAAACTAGTTTTTTTTCTAGCCAGCGCAAGTGAAGAATTTTGTAAAAATTACCAAAATTATACCAATCTACAGTTTAAGAAGTTCTTTCATTGTGTAAAAATTTGTTAGTAAAATTTTTGATTAATGATGTTAGCAACTCAGAACAAATGGAAACTTTAGTTTTATAAATAACTAGCAGATAACAAGCCTTCTCAGGATTCAAATATTTTCATATGCCCCAACTCCGTTTCTTTTTCTCCAAATATTGTCACTAACTTTCCCCAACAAACGTAAATCTCCTTTGAATCCTTTCTTTCTCTCATCAGTATATAGACAATCAATGAAACAAAAATTCATCTTCAATATAAAACTTTTAATTCCAACCAACTTCCTTTAATACTTCATTCTATAATTATTTTTAACAACTATTTTTTTACTGCCATTCTGGGAAAAATAAATTTAAAATAGACAAAAAATAATATATAAAGAGATGCTACATTTTTACAAAATCATCTGCAATTGATGCTGACAATCGATGAAACAAAATCAAAATACAATCGATGAAACAAAATCAACTTTTTATTCCAACCAACTTCCTTTAATACGGCTCAAAAATAATAATATATGAAGATAAATAAACAGAAAACGCGGGGGGGGGGGAGAATGCAAGAACCAATTTTCTTTAATGCGGTTCAAAAAGAATAATATGTAAAGGAAATAAATTTTAAAAGAATGCAAGAACTAATAAATTAAAACACCAGAAGTATAACTTTTCTTCTTGCGCGTATTTGAATAATAATGGAGAAAAAAGAAAATAGGCAAAAAACGCCCGAATTTACGACTTAAAATTGAATAAATAAAAATCTAATTCGAATTTTAAAATAACTTTTACGACGCTTGCTCCCTCTTGTGCTAATTCATCATTGTGCCATATTAGGTCTTGGTAAGACAAACAGTCTGTACATAGAGCAGAAAAAAAACGAAGGTACATACATAGTAAAAAAATTGGTATTTTATATATATAGATAATATTAGTTGAAAGAAATTTAACAACAATGAAAAATTGTGGAGTGGGCTTTGGTGTCTTTTTCAATAATTTTTTTAATCGAAATGTGTTTAAATCTCTTTTTCTACAGTAAAAAAAACAGGAGCATCACGGTGCTTAGTTAATAATTATATAAGTTGTACAAATATTTTTTCAAAAAAAAAAGAAAAGAACTGTATAAAAACTAAAGCTAATTTTACTTTAATCTTTAAAATATCGCAACATACCGAACTAATTTTCAATTGAAAGATTTTCTTAAAGCTGTACAAAATTAATCCTATTTATTGATGAAGTATACAAGCGCATTTTTTTGCTAGTAGATAGAATGACTTAAATGATTAGGGTTTTATTTTGAAGGTCTAAATACTTTATGTCTTAGAAACATTAGAAAGACCCCCAAGACAAAACATCCGTCTTTGGCCTGAGAAGAAACTGTGTAGGCTCAAGGATTGCTGAAATAACCGAAACTGAAGCAATGAAGCAATTTCCTTTTAAGCATTAATTGTGGTGTATGCTAATTGTGGCTGCAAAAATTCTCGACTTCCTCCCAACCAATTACCAGTATCGTGCTATTCGAAATGAACCTCAAATAATTATTGCATAAGGACATGACCGTCTGGGAATATCTGGACAGTGGTGGGGATGGCCTAAAATTCGATTCGTTGATTTATATTTATTACCAGGAATTGAAAAAATAATAATAACCTGACGTAACAAGAGTGTTTTTTTTTCAGTGCGCAAAGTCTGTTTAGTTACATTATTCTGGAACAATTAGGAGCTCGGTATAAGTACGATGTAAAAACCTTTTTGCTTGAAATGGTATTCGTGAAAAGATCTTCCATATAAACAATTATCGCATGATAGTAAATGCATGAAGGTAATGGTTAGTTCCAAAACATTAAACTGTGGCTATTTTTGCAACTTGAGAAAAGATGTCCCTGCAGGAACTCAAATCACAATAAAATCTTTCACACCTACATCTAACATTTTTCAGGTTAATTTTTATGCTGATAAATTGGATTTATGATTCGCCCTATTTATCATTTATATAATATATTCCATTAGTGTATGTTCTCTTTTTTCCTGTGGTCCAAGAATAATGCATTTCTTAAAAATCTTATCTGTTAACAAAATTGCTTTATACGAATGAAATTTTTGGCTCAAGCAAAAATATTTTTTCTGTCCCTTGATTATTAATTTAACATTGAACTTTATATATATATATATATATATTGAATATTCAGATTCTTTGACTGAAATCAGATGAATTATATTGCGTTAAATAGTTTTTATCTTGGTTTATAGTAAAGTAACTTCAATACTTGAAAAATAATTTAAAGCACTTAGGTGAGATTTTATTGTTCTAATCCATACGTTATTTAGCAGATTTTATTTAACACGTGCTTATTTCGCTTTCTCGATTTTTTTTTTCTAGTATTATTTCTTAACCCAGTTCCAGAAAAATATTTTATGATTTCTTATTCGTAAAACAGGATATCTGTTCCATGTATTCGTTCAAAAGAGCTCTACAAGCACTTTAATTTGATCATGTTATACATCGTTTTAAAAAATGGAATAATAAAATTTTTTTCCGGGATCCATCATAAATTTCCCTAATATATGGGAGGCACCTTCAGAAAAAGCGATGGAGTTTCAATGGATGTTTTTATGGTAATAAAGCTGAAAAACCGAAAAGTGATTACAGTGTTTTAAACAGTTGAATAAATCAAACTTTTTTGATAATTACTTTTTTTGTGGTTTAAGCTCGTGAAATTTGTGGTTGAAGTTGATCTCAGTTATGCCTGTTGATTTCAGGTGTAAAGCAGGACATTCATCAGTGTTCCAATCCACTTTTTTTGGAACACATGATGCCAAACCCATTCGCCAATGTGAAATCCTGATGATAATTGGCGTAGACCAAGAGAGAATTTGGAATTCCAATGTTGCTGGAGTTCCATTCATCAGGTTTGGCCATAAAAGTGAAATATGATCCTTCGAGCGGGCGATAAATCACCCATGTGTGTGTGGGGGGTGCGTTGGGGAGGGGGAATGTGCGTGGGAGTAAGACTGGAGAAATCAGGTCGGGGGGAAGGTGCTCTCTCCAAAAAGCGAAAATCCCCCGTGTAGGGAAAGGGAGCAGTTTGGCGGGAGGAGGAGTAAGGGAGGGGTCGAAGCAGCCGGTAGTGCGCCTTGGAGCATCCGTGAATGACCCGCTTAATCTATCGACTTGAAAGGGTGTTGGTCCAAATGGAGTAGAACAGCCTCATAGTAAATGTCCAGCTTAACAGTATAAACTGGTTACCAAATCGTGCCTACATTCATCAAAATTCTTAAATGTTTTAACTGTTTATTCAGGAAGCTCGATTAGTAATATCAACTGCAAATTTCATATAATTATGTTATTTTTAATCATCATACATACGCAAATAAATATTGTTACGAAAATCATCCGGTGGGTCTACGGTGAAAGCAGTCCAACAAGCTGGATAATTAAAAATGACACTTTATTTAACGAATATTTCAGCAACTAGAAGCGTAGGTATTACGAAAAGAACAACACTTGAACAATTTAGCAACACAAGTAGACAGAAAATCACTAATAATAGCAACAATAGCCTGAACAATAGGCAACTCGCAATGTGAACAAGATTCCAAAGAAATTATTCCAATCCAAAGAAAGTCTCTCGATTCATCTCAGCATCTCCGGGTTTTTACACCTTTTCCGACAGGATATGACGTCACATAGAATTATCTAGTACATTTCCTATAACTCCGTTCCTAAGAGATAGAACGATAATTAAAGTATTTTCGAGGAATATTCCTTCAATTTGTCGCCAAGATCGGGTTGGGAGTGCATTGGTTTGTCCTACCGCCGGCATCCAATAAAATCTCTGTAAATTTCCCTTTCCAACCATAAGGCTGACATTGCTGGGAAGCGACACCACAGGTTCGTAACAATATTTTGATTTGTTTAATTTTTTGCTGTATGTATATATTCATCACTCGAATCACCTAAATGGATGGGCTAAGAAATTGAATGACGTGGAGTGGAGCGTTCGTGCATGACCGGCTCAACGTTGACGCTGCGCATTACTTTGGCAGCATTGTGTAATTTTGTATTTTAGTAACATTTTTAAACTGGATTATCGCCGTTTCGAAGCTACTTGAGTGAAGGCTTTTGGTAAAGGAATTCATAATTTCATAACGTTCTCAGATAATGAGAATAATGCAGCAAAATTTTCAAAACGATTCGAAGTTAAAAAGAAAATTCGATTTCACTCTCTGAAAATAAATAATTCTGTGAATACACAGCTTCCGTCTGATTGCAAAGACTGCAAAGAATATTAGACATTTGTGAATGCCTCTACCTAAAATAAATTTAAGACTTCTTAATTTATCAGAAAATGTGACGACGAATTGGCGTACGTAACTTTTATTTGCTAGTAAAACGCTATAAAATAGTTGTTTCGATATCTTTTTTTAATTAGTAGCGGAATGAACTGGCAAAATCAACATTGGATGAAAGAATTAGAATAGTTGTGCTTCGAGATTATTCAGTTGCTCGTTTAGTTGCTGTTCGTTTGTTTTGTTATCTACAAAAATGGTGAATGTTGTTCCAGATTTTGGAATTCCAGTTTCGAGAAATAAGTGTGTTGATTCTCAGAACAATGCAAGATAAAACCAATAACGTTTGAAGACATCCTTTGTCCAATATAATTGCATAACATGACCTTGAATCATTGATGGAAGGCCTTATTCAATTGTTGCAACACGCGAAGAGTACATAAATTATATTTTTCGCATTCTACACAGCAATGCAAGCCAGAGTTAGGAAGAAAACACGATAATACGTGCTAATAACAATTTCCTGATTTTTCAAGTTACTCAAGGCTAATATCTTGATATCAAAGGAGTAATGTAGCATAGCATTTAGTGCGTTTTTCGCTGTTTTTGATGCGAGTAATTTTAGGTCACTATTTTTAGTTTTACCTGATGAACTTAGTACCAAAATAAAACTCCTACACACTTCCAACATAAATTTCTCTTTTAGAAAGCTGCCTTGACGATTTGGAAATCAATTTGATAATTTTTTTGCATTCGAACGAACACATCTATTGCAAACAAAAAGGAAACTGTTAATCTCGGATCCATTTTTGATGCCGATTCAACAAATAAAATCATTAGAACATCTGACACACTTTTCAGTGCATCTACTTTTAAAAAGTAATCAAATTTGGCACTTTCTTTCTATGCGTTATTTTTAACACAAATTCTGATAGGTTATTTTTTGGGAATTTTCTGGAAATAGAATTTCAGAATTTTTCAACTCCACAATCAATGGCGGGCTTCTTACTCTTTTACCAGTTACGATCCCTTATCAGCAGGCCAAAAATTTCAAACATCAGAAGAATTCATACATAAAAAGACCAAATAGGTTAATGAAGCAAAAGTTGATGATAAAGCGAAAATGAGTTTAATTTAAATTATTAACTGCATTAAATTCAAACATGATTCAGAATTATCGTGAAATGCTTTGCATCAAGACGATTTTCTAAATTAATTTTGATTTATAATATTGAAGAATCATCAATAAAAGAGACAGGAGATGTCAAAACCAGAACTTCACGTCAGCGATGCCATTTGGGTTAGAAGTCCTATTTTACGAAAGAACCCCAAATATAATTTATTGTAAGCAAAAATATATAAATAGGTATCCAAAATTGCTTTCTTTTTTCAGATATTTATGTCATAAAATATATATATACCAAATATATTGATTGTCTTAAATAATTTAAATTAATTTATCGGTTAAACATCTTTCCAATTGATTTTTTTCGCCAACTTCGGACAGCTTAGAAATGTGCTTAATGCATATTTCAATGTAAATACAAAGTCAACAGTTTATTTCTGATTAAATTATCTTACAAAGAATCAAAAATATCAATCCATTATCTTCCCTGTGACAGCATTTTCTGCGATCCAATGCATTTACTCAGTTTTATGACTGGTATGAGGTTTATAGAGTATGTGGATAATGTTTAATAAATCAGTGTGAGTTAATGTTATCAACAATAATGATCTTTTAATCATACTATTTATTTTATAAATATAAACCTTTCTCTGAAATTGCCAGATTTCTAGAATGTATTTTTTCAGTATATATATCATCAAAGCAGATTTAACCGTTTACTTAATTTTTAACAAAGCCAGTGTAAAACATTTTTGAAATTCGGTTCAAACTACAGCTGTGCAAATAAGGCGTTTGAAGAATAGGGTCATGAAATGCCGCGAGATGCAATCTTGACATAGAAGAACCTAAGTTTCTGACAGATTTCTGAAAATTATCGGCCTAAGAAATGTAAAAAAAACATAATTATTTTTTCAAAGAGATTATCATATTTCACAAAATTATGTTATATTATTATGGACAACACATTTAAAAAATTTGATCACAACCTTACAATTTTGCACACTTTTATGTGACTTGTTTCATGTTAAAGAGAGAATTTACAATCGATGTTTCTCTAATTTCCTGATGTACTGGAGTTTTAAAATTTTGTACACTTGGGTATTCTTGGTGACAATACATTAATTAATATTTCAGAATTTAATTATCAGTTAATCGATGAATTTAAACAAATTTTTATTACATACTAGTGGCGCCACTTGGTTGTGAATTTGAGGAAAAGTGGTCAAAATTTGATAACATTTATAATGATGATTGATAAATTAAAGACTAAAAAGTGGAAAATAATTTTTTAAAAGTTATACGAAATAAAAGTGTGTTTTTAAAAACTGTTTTTATTAAATTTATTAAAAATTTATTTTGAACTAAATTTCTAAACGGAAAAATTAAGTGCTGCATTACGAAAACGGTTATTGTGTCAGAAATTTGATTGCGATAGTTGTTTGGAGCGGCGGCGCAGGAAGGAAACGTGCAAATAGTCCCGGCATATACAATCGCAAAAATAGAATCAAAATAAGGATAATTGTTTTTTGATGGGCAGTTTAATGTTCGACTGTCGCAGTGAATCAAAATGAATCCTTACAAAATGAAGGCCATTTGCGCCATTAATGGCTTCTTTTGTCTTCTCTTTCCATAAGCCATTTTTCATGCATCTTGAATACATTAATGTTCTTGTTCTCTTGAATCAGGATTCATATCGTATTTTGTTACTAGCTGGATTAACAATGTTACCCACACAGAAATATTTCTTTTCTGTACTTTCTTATGGCAAATGAGCGTTATTCACTGAACCTCTTTAGCACATCACTCGTTAGTAGATCGTTCTCTCGTTAATACGTCGCTTTGTCTTTTTACTGATTCATTCCAATTCATTTCAATGTTAAATTTTTTTTATAACGTCGCATGTATTCGATAATTTGTCGCCTAAAACCGCAGGAGAAAAGATTTAAGGTTATAAATTCAATTAACAGTGATTTAATTAAAATCCATAATTAAACGTCACGTTAATCGAAACTAACAGAATTTCTTTTACAAATTTAAAATTTGAGGACCTCCTTTCAAATTTCCATAAAAAGAAAGAAAACCAAGAGAAACTACTGCAATAAAAATAAATTCAACATCCATTTATTGTAATAAAATTTTTTAAAATATCGAAATATATCCAATAATTAGATTTATTGATGAGATATATTTTGTTGTATTTCTCGTGATAAAAATTCAAGACAGAATAATTATTTATATATGCTTATACAAGAAGGAGTTCTGTAATAAAAATATTATGGTTATCATTACTTGTTGTTCAATTATTAAACACAAAAACTGGAATTTTTAAAAAATTACATGAATTCTTTTAACACTGTCTGAAATTACCAGCTTAGTAATACACTAAATTGATTATGTAGTTTGATTAAGGAGAAAAATGTCGTCCACGGCTAAAGTGCCATTCTCCCCATTTGACCGCGGTTCAAAATTGTGGGGCTCCTCCCAAAATAACCCTCGTGTTGTCCAATATGGGTCGTTAATATAACTAAACTAAAAACCCAAAAAATGACAGAATTTAAGAGAGAAATTTACCAATGAAATTCATGAAGATCAGCTAAAAGCAAGCAAATTTAAAATAACAGATATTTTGCATAAAATACACAATATAAACCATGATGATGCTGAAGGAAGCTCAGAAAAAGAATATATCTCTCATCAAAAAGAAAATTCGCTCTGTTAGTGGTATTTTGAAGTGAAGATGAACAAAATATTATGTAATTTAGTTTAATATGCCATATTTTTTGCTGGAAATTGTTTCAATAAACAATTTTAGTTATAAGAATATAATAATTTTTTTTTTACTACTGAACCTTTTTCTTTTATATTAATTCGTTGTTTCATAATGCACGGATTCGCATAATATGGCGCATATTAAAAAACTTATGATTGTATTACACGGCATTTGTCTTACATTATGATAATACAGAAGTTATGTATGAATCATTATGATGTTGCATACAGTCAAACAATTACGTTTGGAAGAAACGTTAAATTACTACGGGATTCTACCTAATCAACGACGGAATAGCTGTGCTCTGTGGCATTTAAATGCATGGAAGTGATAGTTTAAGACATAGATTCTTAAACTGCGGGCGTGATTCAGGAGAAGTCGCGTAGAATAAAACTTGTTATCGGAAACTTTCAGAATATCGTCTTTCAAAATTTTTTAACAGTTGTATGCAAATATAAATAAAATCAACCCGACTTAAATATTTCACCAAAATTTGATCAATTACTGCTTTTAACTTATCTTTTTGTTTATCATTAATTTATGTTATTTATTTTCTAGTTTTAATTATTTGAATCAGGGAAAAATTAAATTAAAAAAAACGGTATAAGATATTTTAACCGTCCTTGTTTTAAATCCGACATAAACGTTCCAGTTATAAGCTGAAAAAAATGAAAATTATAAAGTTGCTAGAACGTCAGATGCAAGAATCTGAAGAAATCCTTATCAAAAATTACCATAAAAGTAACTATTATTTAAAAATTTCTCAAAATTCAGTAAATTATGTCTGAAATTCAAAACAAACTTCATTCATGAAAATTGTTTGTTCTATCCGATGGTGCATTGATTGTTTTTCAACGATCATTAGAAAAGATACTACAGCTTTAAACGTACAAAAAATTGTGCCAAATTTCATGGCTGTAAGTGCAATAGATTCGTCTGGACATCACACACACGCAAAAATTGCTTTTTATAAGTATAGATTAAGTGAGAAAAATAAAATATTCCAGTTTGACATCATTAATATGTCACATGCTTTTCTTTTTTAATCACATTGTTTTTAGGTAGATTCCTTATAGGAAGTCTACCTATTGAAATGGTTCTCATGACACGACTTTCGGAAAATTTCTGCAGATCTTCACCGATCATGACCCCCTAGAACCCAAAACCACCCTTCGTTAAAAAGTTTATATATATATATATATAACGCTTTTTCCCATGTTATCGTGTGAACACGATAACTGGAGTAATTTTGATATAAATTTAACCAGCTTGGGATATGTTGTAGGTATAGTGAAAATTTCGGTCGAGTTCGTAGATGGGCTATCCAGCTCAAAGCGGGTGGAAATGGTGGTGGTGGGGGGAATTTTAATTTTCCCATAATTCCTTTACAATTGAAAATAGAAAGAAAATTCAAATTGGGCGAATTATTGCCTTATCATAACGAACAATTTTTGCATTTTACACTTTTTCGATAGCTACAATTGCTTAGAAGTTATGAGCTGAAAAGTGATTTTCCCACCCTTCCCCTCCTCTCCCACACCTTAAAGTACCTTTTAACCTATGCATGTTACCCCTTGTTGGAAAGCTCTCGTCATTTGAAGTCTCTTCCACCCGCTTTCATTCTTGTAGCTCTAATCCTTATGAGAATAGAGGGCGAAATGTTCTTTTTCTTATTATTGATAGAGACGTATATATATAACGCTTTTGCCCGTGCTATCTTGTGAACACGATAACTAGAGTAATTTTGATTAGATTTTAACGGGCGAGGGATATGTTATAATTTCGGTGAAAATATCGACCGAGTTTGTAGATGGGCTAACCAGCTAAAAGGGGTGGAAATGGTGGGGGACTGAAAATTTCATTTTCCCCTGTTTCCTTTACGATTGAAGATAGAATGAAAACTCAAAATAGGCGAATTATTGCCTCTTTTTAATAAACAACTTTTGTACTGAAACTTTTTTGATAGCTACAATTTTTTAGAAATTATGAGCTAAAATGCCACTTTCAATCCCCTCCCCCATTTTATCATTTCCCCATAGCTCTGTTACGACTAAAGATAGGGAAAAAAACAATTAGGCGAATTATCACCTTATAAGAACGAACAACTTTTATATTAAAAGTTTTTGTGAGCTAAAATTGCTTAGAAGTTATGAGCTGAAAAGCGATATTCAATTCTCCAGCTCCCTCAATTTCCCCATTACTCTGTTAAGATTGAAGATAGAAAGAAACTTTCAATTAGGAGAGTTATCAGCTTATCATAACAAACTACTTTTATATTGAAAGTTTTTTGACAGCAAGAATTACTTAGAAGTTATGTGCTCCCATCAGCCGCATTCACTTCCACTTTTTGTACGGTAAACAAGCTGATATACCTGGCTTTGCTCCGGATTAAAATACTTTCATGTCTAATATTTTTAATGTAAAAACTACTATTCCAAAAAAATTATAATACACAAATTCATTTTCTGATCTGAAACGTTTTTAATTAAAATGAGAATATCGATTGAAACAAACGATTTTTAAAAACAGCTGTTTTCTCCATAAAATATTATTTGTTATATAGGTACTTCAAATTTCGTTAACAATTACTAAAGTAAAAGAAAGAAAGGTTTCAATGAATATTTTATTATATTATTCATTAATTTAAAGAATGAAAATAAATCAATCATTATTAGGTCAAGATATAAATGGCTAATAGTCTGCTTATAAAATTTTTTTTAGCATTAATCCAGAATTCTGTGAATGTATTCTGGCAACTATATATATTCGTATTATTCTTGTTCTTCAACAATAAAGAATATTGTTACGAATTCAGTATAAAATTAATTTTGAAAAAATATAAAAATGAGAGAAACAAATTGTATGAAAATGAAATTTTTGTCACTGAAATGCAAATTTTATTTAAAATATAAGAAGGTGGAAAAATAGTTTCGTGAGATAATTATTTCCAAAGATATAGCGGCAAAAAGCCTTGTTTAATTTTTAATTAACAGAAATTGTAAGTAACTTTTGGGCTTTGAAAAGTTAAGGTGAACTTTCTCTTGTCTTAAATAAAAAGTGAGCAAAGTGTGGTTGAAATCAGTCCATTGGTTTAGGAGGAGGTGTGGAGCACACATACAGACACAATAACTTTTATTTAAATAAGATAATTATTAGATCATTACAAGATAAAGATTGCTGGCATATACTATGAGCCAAAAAAAAAAAAAGTTTTAGTGAAGATATCGTCACAATTAACTAAATATTTAAATAATTAATGAAACAGTTAATTTGATAATTAGTTAATTTGACAGATTAATTTAATTTCGTATTTAACTAAACATGGCTGCACCAAGATTTGTTTAATAAATTTTATATAAAATAGCCAAAAAAGATAGATATATAAGAATTCCCTTTATCCTTTTTCATATTGAAAATATCTCATTAACTTTAAAATTGTTTTGAGATTTTCTGCCTGAGTATTTGCTTTTAACTGTCGATGGAGATTTAAATTTCCTATTCAAAATGGCTGCATTGATATCCTATGCTTTAAACACACGTGTTAAATTTGGAATTCACAATGTTTAATAATTTTTATTCTCTTATGTGTTAAGAATTTAGTGACTATTATCTCTGTAACCAAGGAGTTCCCTAACTGAGCCCATTGTAGTAATGTTTAAATGTTTCATGTCATGTGATTTTACCATATGACTAAGTAATGTTCGCACAATTATATGGTAACCTATATTAAATAAACTAATCTAGAGTCGTTCTTCATTCGTGTTAAGTGTCAATTTCTTGCTACTGTTTCATATAGGCTGGTTTAATGTTATCTAGGGGATATTTGCGCTGCTGGGATGTTTATTTTTTATGATTCCTACGTGTTGAGTGATTATGTGTTGGGATATAAAAAAAATTGATCAATTTATTGACCAATAAATATAGCATAACGTTTTGGAATGATAAAACCTTGATATAGTAAAAAAGTAAAATTCATGAAAACAGAATCACAGCGTAAACATTGCAATTTGTAGAAACAATAAAGTCATTGGCTATGCCTGTATTGATCAATATGTAATATTTCATCACTTTTGTAACATTAGTGTGAAGGAATCTACCTTTGCCTTCAAGCTTGCCGAAAAGGGATTTTTTTTATATAAAAGAGTCAGACAACTACATCTTACCAGAAATTTTACTATAAAACAGTTGTTTGCGATTGCTTTTAAGTAACGTCTGCACTTTCTTTTCTGAGATGAACCAACTGTTTCTCAAAAGAAGGCTGGATATAAATAGGACAAGCGAAAGCGCGATTCACAAGGTTTGTGTTGTTTCTACCTTTCTGTAGCGCACACATGGCCCTTCATCTCTTTCTTTCTCTCAATTGTTTCCAAGAATTATGTAAAACATCCTGATCTTCCGTAGACATCTACATTCTAGTATGATGGATAATTTAGTTTCTGGAGCATGTTTATATGCTATATGATAAATTCTAATATAGTAGAGTCCCGCGTGTCCGGACATCCGGCTAATCCGGACGGAAAAGTTGTATATATTTATGAAAAATACAGCGATATTTATCGTTTTACTCACCTGAAACTTGTATTACATGCATTTTAATTCTAATTCCGTTTAATCTGGACTTCCGGTGATCCGCACAGAGTCACGAGAATTCGAATTTCACGAAAAAGGTTTCTCGTTTAAAAATTCATTTTCTTACAAACTTCTACAATCATGCTGTCCCTAATTTTTTAAAAATGTTATTATGTCAAAGAGAAGGACATTTTGTAGTTAAAAATAGTAACAAAATTCTTCAAGGGAAAAAAAAAACTTATTTTCATCAGAGAGTTTGGGAAAAGTAGACATTTTTAGTTTAATCAGAGTTAATGATATCCATCTGGTAATTGTTTTCAGAGGATTTATGGGTGAGACAACTATAAACTGAGTGCACATAAGTGAATACAAATCGTTTCAATTATCTATATTAGAATCATCCTCAAATTTCGGTAACGCTCAGGAATTTGGCTACGTGCCAAAGTGATTCAGATCTGTCTACAATTTATCATACACTACACACGGGATACTGTTTTGATTTTGTGATGATTTAATGTCAATAGGAGTTATGACACAGTTTTTTTTAGCTGAGTTTAGCATTTTCTTTTCTTTTTTCATTTTATGTTGATTCATCGATGCAGAACTCCCTTAATATCAAATAGAAATTATACTAGAATTAATTTATTTTTCCTCTTCTCGGAGATCTTTTACTTTCGTTTTCGTTAAAAAGGTTCCTTCTTCTTCGTACTTAATTCTGGAGTTGAATATTTATATATTTTGCCAAACTAAAGACAGTGTCAACTGATTCATCATTTCCGTTTTTCATGCTTTTTTTTTTAAATTTCTTAAACACTCTGCCAATGTGCAGGAGATTTTCTTCTACAATTTTCGTTAATAAATCTGTGACAATCAGATCTGGGATATTGTTGGCAAGCTAAAAGCAGACGGGCACAAATCTTCTAGTTATAAATAAAGGAGGAATCTACAGCAGCTTAGAATGAATGATCGATTCGGTAAATTCCGTTATGGATAATATTTTTCCTTAATAGTATGAGAATAAAGAAATATATGCACAATAATTGTTTGTACGATTCTAGTTAATCCATTGAAATACTTTTAAGAACTGAGAAAGATAGAATTCAAATAATCAATCTTCTCGGGGATTCACAATAACACGTGACGTCGATATCGATACGATATTAGTAACATATAATCGAATTCGGCGCCCACATTAGGAACATAATATGATGGGTTTATACCCAGAAAAAGGAACGAATAAACTGTGTAAAAATCTGATGTCGCGAGTCTGATGCGATAACATCTCGGTTTGAAGCGAAGCAATTCAGTCGCATCGCTTCCTGCAGTGCATTACACGGCTCATTGCAGCTGAAATATCGAATGCGTACGATCGTGTTCTTTTTCTGCAGGAATTGCACGGTTTGTGAGTTCACCTTTCCACTGCGATCAATGAGTGGAACACGATGACTCACCGGCGGGGAGCGCATTCAGACGATCTCTTTTTTCTTTCTTTTTTTCTTTATTCTTCCCCCACTTTTCGTGAGACAACGCAATCTGCATTTTTCTGTCATGTTCTTACTGCCCTCGTCAAAGAAGAGGTGCCGATCCCCCTCATTTCGGAAGACCGCGACATCTTAATCGGAAGGAAGCGCACCTGTATTATTTTTAACTGAACAGGGGAAATTACTGACTGCAGTATTTTGCTGCGAAACTGACGATTTTCATGTCAGCGCTTTCAAATCAATAATATTACGTTATTGCGGTTTCTAAATTAAAATCTTTAGAGAATTGAAATAAAATTATTGCACTTTTCTTCTTTATGATGATAGAAATTAAGTGGGTTCATTACAACTTTATGAAGTAGTTACTATATTAAAGCTAATCTCTACTACTAATAAAAGGTAATGTGTGTATGTCTGCCTATTGGTGCTGAACTGGGGCAGACCGTTGAATTTAGAGCTAGAAAATTTGGCACTAATATACTTTGGTGGGTGGTAATATACACCTCTGAGCGATTTTTTAAACAATTTTATTAGGCTTTTAATTAACTCAATATTAAATTAAATTTTGGCGTTTTACCTAAATAACTCCCAAAACTACTACCGCACAAAAATAATTTTTGCACCGTTTTAAAATTTAAAAAATTATCTTTTTAATGATATCAACTTAATCGTGGTGTAATGTTTTATCGAATTTTTAACAAATTTTAAAAAAATAATTTTTCATTTGATTTACAACAGTGCTTTTCATTTTTGCAATGAAATTAAATCTAATTTCATTGCTTCATCAAATCATTTCATGATCTTATTTTCCCACTGTGAAAGCTATGAATGCCTTCTTTGATACATTAACTACATTTACTCACTGCCAGATTTTCACTTTCCTGCAGATGGAAATTATACACTTTTAAAAATATTTTTTTTCAAGCTCATTGAAAAAATATTTAATATATTTTCAAGCACATAGAAAAAACATTTAATATATATTCAAGCTCAACGAAAAAAACATTTAATATATTTTCAAGCTCATTGAACGAAGAGTTTTTTTTCATTTCATAAATTTTGTTTAGCAAAATATTCTTCTTACCAGCTACAACCCTACCCGGGGAGCACCATGAGTATGTGGATGAGAAGCCACTGGATAAGTAAGCGGGTTCTCGCTTCTCCTGGGCGTTTAGTAATGATGGGTGTTGAGTTGCCCTCCACCGATGACGATACGTACCCACCCCCTAGGGAGGGGCCAGGCCGTTTTACGCCGTCTTAAAATTTAAACTATTATCTTTCCCAATGATATTAATTTAGTTGCAGTGTAACTCTCCCTTTAATGTGGCAATTTTAAAATATTTATGTATATATTTACGCATAGTCTGAAAAAACACTGAAAAATACCGAAATTGTACGTTTCGTGAACTGAATCGTATTATAAATTTCAATCTACGATTTAAGATGAAATCACCTTCTTTAATCTTTGCTTGCAACTGAATAATTCGAACAAAAAGTCAACAGTATTTATTTCATTCAGCAGCTTACATTATAGAAATAAGCAGACAGATAAAATCAATGAACTGAAGCATTAAATGCTTAAAAATCAACATTTTGTCTTTTAAAAAAATCAAAGTGTATGTTTTTCCTTAGTTAACATCAAAGTAGGGACAGTAAAGGCACGATAAGGAACTAAGCACAAAAATATTATTAAGGAAATGGTGTAAATTGTAAACAACTTTCTTGAACTTTCATAAACATTTTGCAAACATTACAAGTAAGCTTGTTTGATAAAGAGCGCAGAATTAGTCATTAAGTAGTAACAAATAAAATTTCTGCTCTTTTGCATATTTGACATTTTTATTTTACTTCATTGGATATTTCCCCTTATTAATGAAAACAGAAAATTGAGTGATAATGAAAAAGGCACATTGACCTATTCTATCCGTATTAACTAAAATTTGGTCTCCATCTCATACTAGTTTAACTTTGTATAAACGTCATTTCAGAGATCTAGAACCGGCCTGCTTAATTATGGTTCTGGTTTCCATGAATAATTTTAAATTCTTGGATGGTTGTGCAGAACATATTCCATAGATTTCTTTCTATTTTGAAGAACACAAACGCGCACATTTAATGGTTATGCGCCAATAAAACGTTTATAATTTTAATGAAATTAATGTAGAAAATGTTTTTCAGCAGAATTTACTGGGAATATCAGTTACAAATTTCATAAATAAAGCAACACTTTTACCTATTTAGTCAGAATGAATTTTCATTTATTTGATATATACTTCGATTTTAAATGTATAGTTAAGCATTCTCCACATTTTTTTAAAGTTTCATTCATGACTAAATTTTGCTACAATAAAAACTTATTTTGTACGCAACTTATTTTTAAATAAAAATGACTTTTCGAATAATTTTAGTTAAACATTTAAGTTTCAAAAGAAAGCAAATTCAATGTTCAAGCCACACCCCTCAAATAAATTGTTGCAAAACGTTTAGTAGCTCAAAAATTCTATTTTGCTTACGACCTGATAGCATAGTTTGAATCCTAGAGCAGAGGTTACAATTTCTGAATATTTCAGGTTGACATGTTTAGATATAAGTTGAGACAAAAATAATATTCTGTCTTGATTGGCGGAATTACTCGAAAAGCAAATTTAGAAAATCAAAATTTCATGATTTATCCGTAACTTTTTTAGCCGTTAAATTATATGAATTGTGTAATGGAATGTTATTATAAGTCATGAAACGAAGAACGTTCGTGAACAGGTGAGAGACGCGCAGGAATTTCTGCAGCTGCAGGCGAAACAAAGCTTCCACTTGGAATTCCAATGAGCCGAGTAAGATTCCTTCACGAATTCTTCCCAGTTTCGGAACCTTTGAAGACATTCAGGTGAGAAATAAAACCTCTTGTAAATGGCGGACATTGCTTTTTCTATTTTTCACGTTCTGGAAATGTATTTTTGGAAGATTTCGAAAACTCTTCCAAAAATACATTCCCAGACTGTGAAAATATTACATATTTCATAATGTAAAAAATGTAACGCCATGCAAAAAAAAGGAACATTCCTCCTTCAGAATTACAGGTATTACCGAAATAAAATTATTGAAGAACGTAAATTAAATTTTAATTCGTGAGTTCAAAGACATTTTCAGCAACTGAAAACCTCTTCTATTATGATAAAAATTTTAAAGGAATTTGTATCTCTATGCAGTAAATTCGATAGAAGATTGTATAATTTCTCTTCAGTCTGAACTAATAATTTATTTAACATCGCTTGTCTTTAGGTATAAATAAACAAACTACTTTAAACTGAATAAAAATAGCAGGCATTCCAAATAGAAAGATTTACCATCTATTTAATTTTTTAAAAGTAAATTTCATGTTGCCTAGAAAACATTTTCAATATTCCCTCTGCCTGCAGCCAAAAATAATATTCACTCTGCAGCGCTGCAGGATAAAATTCACCGTAGTGTATACAGCGCTGCAGGATAAAATTCACCGTAGTGTATGCATTCCGCATCCAGATGGAAAAGTAGACGAATAAGCATATCTTTATTGATCCAGAAAGAAAACACAAAAAACTGAGACCTGAGTGTGTAGAGGGGATCAATAAATAAAAAATATGAATTCTGCGGTCGCTTCATTTCACTCCAGTTCAGATTCCACGAATGCGATCGGTAATCCCATTTTAACAAGCAATGGAATCATCATGGTATTTTTTCGAATTGTTTAATCTGATTTAAAAGCTTCCACAGGCGTTGAAGCGAGACTAGTATTTTTTATACTTTGCCTTCACCTTAGCTATAGCAGCCATGTCTGGTAAAATTTCTGACCTCAGTTGTGGGCCAACGCCCGCCTCGTTTTTCTGTTGCTTCTGCAGTTCCTTGTATGGATGTGACGTGTCGTTACTACAAAATTACGTCATGCACAATGCGGTGTTTTTATTGGTGCGGATGAAAATGTGTGAAACGTCGGAAACCACGCCTGCTGACGTAGCGCCTCTTCACAAATTTAGCCGATTCGAGTTGTACGCTTTTCTTATGCGGTTCCTCAGCCTACTTTAATTGATTCAGGAAATGACGTTACGTGACAATTGCTAGGCAGACTGCGAGCAGATTATTGCAAAAATAACAATCTGAGCTTTAAATAGGACGATGCAGGAGGTTTGGAAACACAAGGCGGTGTTTTCAAACATTTGGTTTTACATTCTAAGCCTTAAATAAGTTTAAAATAAAATTTATCTTAATATTCCGATTTTTTTTTCAGCCAGATCATTTTTAGAATTAAAAAAAATGTATAAGCCACAGCATTTATATGCGAATTCAATGTAGATTTTGTTTCGATACTATATACAAAAGAGATTTTTTAAAATTCTGTCAATTACGAGTTATTTATTTAAAAAAAATTAAGGCATAGAAAATCCTGACCAGGAGACTGCTTTCTTCGGAATATCTTGAATAAACAAACTGAAACTTCTTCTAAAAGTGATAAAAAATTTCATGAACCTATAAAATATGCCTAAAACACTGTATTTTAAATGCAAAATATATATATAGCAACGACACTGTATTGAAAAATGGAAAACTTTTACACCTTATCATATTTCTTTGTAAATTCTTAACAATATCCTCATTTGGTTAGCCGATATCGTTTTTTGAGGCTGTCCTATATAAAAATCTGAAATGAAAGGCATCTAGTTATAGCGATTATGAATTTTTCTAAATTATAGATTATTACAAACTTTTTCTAAATTTGGATTTAATTTAATATATTCAGTTTATACACACGTCCAGTATTCTTAACATTATGGACAGAAGCAGATATAATCATATCTCTAAATATGATCTATATACATCTACAGGAATTTAATTATATTTTAAAAGCATTAGATCACTTTAGGGTGAACATATTTGAACACAGTTTGTGTCAGCATTCTTTTATGATTTTGAAAACTATACATTTTGCATCGACGAATCAGAAGTTTCAGTTTTTATGCAATCTTTGCTTTTTAAAATTTCAATATATTTTGATATAAACAGCACACCCTGCCCAATTTAAATCTCTCAACTTTGTGATGGCATTGATGATTATTAATTACCTGCGCACATAAACTTCTTTTCTATTGATAGTTCTTTGATTCACTGTATGGTATAACTAACCATCCGTTACGAATCAGTCGCAGCATTTCAGTAATCATTGTCTAACATACAGCCCCTTTGATTTCAATCAAACTAAAATTAAATTATCAGATTTGCAGTAGTAAATAATAATCTACAATAATTATATAAATATAATATCCTCTTTTATATGCATTTGATGTATAATATCATAAAAACGATTTTATTTTGCCTATAAATCAGAAATTAGATGACTGCTTATCAGCGAATTAATGTGTTATGCTGGAAAACTAGTTTTACAGATGTTAACGCTGGAGCCAAGCAACTAAAATAAGAATAAAACCAATAAAACTTTAAGGACATCGAGATTTAATTTAAAGACCATCGAGACTTAAAGACTTTTTTCAGCAAGTAAATTGATTTCAAAATAAGATGGACACATTTCAAAGCGGTATGCTTTAGCCGAAAAAGTGGCTGAGGCCGTTTTAGTCCAAACTGAACTAGTAAATTCTGCACCACATTTGTTTCAAGTATCGTAAAAATTAATAAATTGAAATTTTTTAACAAAGATATGTTTTATCAAAAGCTAAATAGTATTTTGTGGGAAAAATAATTCAATAAAAAAATCTCTATTAAGTCGCCTAATTCTCGAACATTATAACTAATAAGTTCCACATTAAACAGTATATTAACCTGGTAATTTAAAAGTCAAATTAAATGAAGCGAAATTTTTCCTTTTGAAAATAGTTTGAATGAGAAACAAACAATAAAATTTCAATAATTTTGACTGAATAACAAACATGTCGTTACAGAATTCTAATGAAAAGTTTAAGTGTTGTTATCTGTATAAGTTTATTATGCGCGATTCCAAAGTAATATCACTTAAATAGGCTGTTCATCAGCAATTGTACAAAACCAGTCTTAATGGGACGCCTTTTTAAACATAAAGAGTTTACAAAAGTTATTAATTATTCTCCTACTAATGATACAATGAATAAATATTTTAAAAACATTTTCAGGAACTAAAATGCCAGGTTTTAAATATTCAGAAAAGTAGACAGAAAACTAGTGACTTTTAAATTGATGATTTATCAAATGATGCCGTTAAAGGTATGATGAATAAAGCAACAAGAAAAAAAATCCACTGATTTGTGTCTCCTATAAACAATTTATAATAATCTCTAAATGTTAAAAAAGTATATTTTATTAACTTAAAGGATAAACTGTTGACCGTAGACTTCAAAACTTCGTAGATCTTAACTTTAATGCATCTCAACAATAGAAAAAATATCATATAAATTTTAATAGTTAAAATCCATTAATTAAAGCATGGCAATGAAACAGTATGCAAGTCAGTCCTATAAAAATTAATTGTAAATTCTAATTCTAAGCAGATATCTATGGAAAAGGAATAAAAATATTTATTATTATATACTTTCATTTTAAGCATATTATTTTATTTTCAAATCTAAAGTTTAACTGTTCATAGTAAATTTCTCAATTCTGTGAATTGTATTATCGTCACCTGCGAAATAATTCGAAAATTAATTAAAAGTTAAGTACTTAACATTTTAGCTTAAATAAAGTACAAGTCATTTCCAAAATGATTAATTATAAAAGAACGCAAATTTCATAAAAACCGGTTCATAACTCTAATACGCCCCCCCCCTTTCGTTGGAGCAACAGACATAACGATTAGTATTTTATTTATAACGATGCAACAATATACATATTTTTTCAGTATACCTATATTTTTCTATTTAAGAGGCGTGTTCCTCAGAAAATGAATATTCAGTTCACCGTATTTTATGAAAGTTCCATATGTTTTAAGTAGATAAAATTTCTAAACCATGAAAGTGGCGTTGAATTCCCACATTCGTGATTTAAAAATGACAGGACAAATTTCAAACTCGGCATTTTCAGTGCGTTTATCGTACTAGGAGAGTAGCAACGTATTCCAAAGTATAATTTCGAATATATTATGTCAACAAAAGCGGTTAATTAAGGCCCGTTTGAAGTAAATTTGTAAAAATTAGTAGGTTAAGAGAAAATAAATAAAACAATTAGCTAACAAATGTGCATTTTTTTTTCAGCTAACAGTAGAAAATTTTTTATAAAGTTTTTTTTGTCTGGTTTGAAAGCATATTTATTGAAACTAAAATTGGGGCCATTTCACTGAATTTCAATGGCAGCGTTTTAATAATCCTTTCAAGTAGTAATTATCAATAACACATTTTAGCGGTAGTTAAGCTGATAATGAGTTAGAACTGAATAGGCGAATTTAAGATACGATTTCTTGACACGGAAATGAAAACACCAAGGTCGTATGTCCAAGGTTATTCGAAAAATTGATGAATGAAATTACAAATCACAATCCTTAAACACACGTTTTCGAAGATACACATCTAAATTTCCGTATACTCAGTTTTTGAAAGGAATATATTTCGTTAATTCTTTTCCTTCAACGAATTAAAGCACTTTCGGTAGAGACGGAAATACAACTGTAAAGTTGTTTGCAAAATGCGACGGTACTAGTATTTTATTATTATACTTTATTTGCTTGACTTTTATGGTAAGAAATAAAATCTATAAAATGATAAAAAGTTGAATCACATTTTTAAAATACTTTATATACATATATAAAAGAACATGACATCTGTTTGCTTGTCTGAAAATGTTTCGAACGTGCATTAAAACAAAATCATTTACAAATAAATGCAGATTATTTGAAAAGAAACAAGGAAAATAGATTCGGTAATTTACGGTATATTAAAATGGCCAGATTTTCCAAACTCAATCCGGGACACTGATTGGCAGAAGGGGTAATAGACAAATCTGAATAAGTAAATAAATAAAAGGAAATAAGAAACAATGAAATAGCCAATTATATATAAAAAAAATTTAAACAAAAATAAATATATTTGCTATTTTTCCTTCAGTCTGATTCATTCTCATTGGTCATATTAGGGTGAACATCCATGAATAAATAGTAAAGGGTGGGAAGATGAATTCTTCAGGAGTTATCTTCTGAAAAATTACACTTAGTTTATCGTCTTTTGTAATTTGAACAATATACTACTAAATAGAAAACGGGACAATTCCGGACACTTTTTCAATCTCGGACACAGAGTCGAAAAGCGGGTCTGCACAGGCTAAACCAGGATGTCTGGTTTCTCTAAAAGTACAGGAAAAGTTGGGAAGAAGAAATCACTTTCACTTTACATTTACTTAAAATTAACTTCATTATATAGCTTTTATTAAAAATTAATCAATCTTTTCCAATATGAGCTATTTAATTATACGAAAACATCGGGACAATCCGGATTATTTAATTCAAATTCATAACAAACATTTAAAATTCTGGAATGTCTCAGCTGATACGGCGCGTCTTTTCACTTTTAATATATAAAGACGTCAGTTTTGGATTTAAAATTATTATCCGGTGTTTCATTATGTCCTCATGAATTAAAACATTTAATCAACTTCAGTTCATACGCACATTTTGATAATTAATACATAAATTCGTTAATCTCTGTATGGATCTTCTTGCTGAACTATTAGGAATAGAATATTTCTTTATCTGATTAACTTAAACGCTCCTGACTCATCATCGAAAAAATAAACTATCGATATCAACATTTCTACAAATAACTGAAAGCATATTATTTTCTGTTTAACTCCCATTCTAAAATCGATTTACTTGAAAAACCTCCATAAAAATAATTCAAATCGCAGATTACTAAAATATGAATACAAGATGAAAGCAAATCAAATTTTATTCAACTTCAATTTTTAAAGATTTTCAGACCTCCAAAGTATAAATTAATAAAAATATTTCGCCCTTCTTAAGTCCGCTCAAATCATCCGGAAAACATGTTGGCAATTTATCACTAATTTATACAGAAAGGAGAAGGGGAAAAAACGGACAATGAATCTTAATTAAGGTATTGAGAAGATAAACTAGAAATTCGAAATTCAAATGCTTTTGCGTTTCTTCTTAAAAACTCGGTATTTATTTTATAGTTAAACACGTTTTGATGAACATGAATAGATTTCCGCCCTTCACATGACGAATCTATGGAGTTCCGGCAGCGAGTTCCGCTTTATTCTACGTCACAGAATTAGTCATAACATCATCAGTGGCAATATTCATCTGCTAGATTGAATCTTGCCGACTCCAATTAAATTTCCAGTTTTCTTAAAATGCCAAGAAAAAAATTCATTACTATTTGAGGAGGGAGAAGAGAATCAATTATTTATTTCGTTTACAATAGAAACGAATTGTATTTTAAGGGCATTTTTAAAAAAAATATTTTTTGCAGCATGAAGAACAGTTATTCTAGATTTATTAAATAATTCATGAATTACGTTGGCCTATTTGTGCTTGTCATGGTGAAAATTCTTATTATTGAAACACAAAACATATGGCATAATAATTCGAAATGTCAAAGGAAATATAAACTAAAAATAGTTATTTGGGTTTTTTTAATGACAAAAAAGCCAGTTACCGAAATAGCAAAATTTCATATAAGAAAGAATGGATGGGGAAAGTAATCAAATTAGAAAAATAGCATTTGTGAATGAGCTCATGTTGTGCACATTTAAAAATGAAAAGTGTAATGAAGCTTATTAAGTCTACTATTCTAAAATAAAAATAATTTAAAAAGTTGAAATAACTTTGGGTGAGAATTCCAGCTTATAAATATGCATTGACTTATATCAAATTTGAACTTAGATATTTAAAAAGTATTAATCCAATATCATAAACAATTTTTAAAAAAATGGAAGAGTAAAAATAAGATTAAAATCCACTTTATCTGAAATGCAATAAAAATATGGAATATCATTTAATTGTTTCAGCTACAAAACTTTCATCAAAACAAAATACTGGCCAAATCATCAAATAAACAATGACTTATGGTACTTCAAACGAACAGAAAAATATTTGACCAGGAGATATAACTACAAGGCAAATTCAAAACAAGTTGCTAAATAATGCAAATTATACAGACTTTAAGATAAAAATTTTATCAGCAGGTTTAAGGAGTGCGAAGAAGGATTTCATTCACTAACATCGCCTGTTTAGGATTTATGGGGGAAAAAATCATTACAGGTACTTTAATATTCTAATTCTTTTGCAGAATGATATTTTTCTTATTACAAAAGGATTTCTATGTATTTTGCTCGATGTGTGATCATATATACAACACAATTTACAGCAAATAAAATTCTTTCCCTTTCTAATTTAATAGAACCCTAATCAATCAACCTTAAAAGATGCCATTTAACCTAGAAACTACTGATTTTATATCTCCTTTTGATGGTTCTGTAACATAACCATTAAATATGAGTTTGCTTTGATATGGAACTCAGGTTATAATAAAAGTAATAAAATGATAAATGCAAAATCAAGGTGAGTATTTTATTTTACATAGCAAAAGTATGCTTCCTTTCCACAGAAAAGTTAGCAAACTCATGAAAGTTTTAACAAATGTATCTGTCTCTCTGATATAAAATGCATGTTATAATTCATAAATAATTCACTAGTCACTTCATCTTATTTTTGAAATAAGTAAAGAATTTTGATACTGAAATAAAATATAACCAATCTGATATTTAAATGATTATCATCTATTCTTTTGATCAATCATACTTAAAACTAAACAGCTTTAATCAAGTATATTTCATATTCTATTTTGGTAAGGTTAATTATAAAAGATATAATACATCGCTAAATTTTATATTATTTAAATCGACAAAATTTTGGACATATCAAGAGATATATATTTGCTGCTTAGTAGTTCTGTATTTTTAAATTTTGTTACATGAACAATATATGAGGCATAACTTTCATCTAAAACTTTATATTTTGAGTAGCCATTTATTTCTGTAAAAACAAGCATTATATAGAACTTAAAAAGAATAAAATCCTTAACTTTAAAAATAAAAAAAAATGCTTTAATAAATACAAAATATAATTTAAGACAGAAAATATGCACACTTACCTTTGGTGCAATAATAAATGCATAAAAATACATATTTAAAATTCATTAAATTATTGATCAGAGAAAAGCTTTTCTAAGGAATCACAATTAGATTGCTTTTTATATTTATTAAATCAGAAGAGTCCAATTGTTCAATCACATAATTACCACAGAATCACAGTTAAAAAAATGCTGTAACTAATAACGATAACATGCAGCTTGCACAATAATTATAAATAATGATAAGTAAAACACAATCATTAATCAAAATGACAATGCTAAACAAAACAACAAAGTAGTTGCTACTTTACTAGAAGCAACTGCAGGTACAAAAAGAGGTACAGCAGAATATCACATATTTATTAACACAAAACTTTTTAATAAATAAATAAGCATTAAATTATTAAATTTATATAAAAAGTACTAGAAGAAATAAAATATAACCACTCTGATACATAAGTGATTATCATCCATTCTTTTGATAAATCATACTTAAAACTAAGCAGCTTTTAACATGCATTCAAAAAGAAAAACAATACGAATGTAAATCTAGAATTCAAATTTCATTCTGAAAATAAACCAGTACGAAATTTTTAAATTCAAAAGAGATTGATTTAAATTTCTACTTCATAATAATAATATGAAAAATGATTAAAAAATATAAAAGTTTAATCCAATGTATGCAAACATATAAGAACATGAAATAAAATTATTATATTTCAAGCAATTATCCTACATACACAATTACATAACAACTGACTACAATTAATTCTTTACAATGCATGTTACGAAAGAAGATTGGAAAAAAAAAGATATGATCAGTTTTTCTTTTAGATAATTAAGTAAATTTCACTCTGTTTCTGCTTTGCTTCAGCAAAAACGGCTACCACGTCTATTACACAATATTTTTATGAATATATCTTATCAACATGATATTTTATATCATGAGAAATCAGGAATCCTAGAATAACTTTCCTAACAGCAACCATAAAGTTCTGTACTTTTCTATACTAAATTTGTGAAAACGCACTTCTATTTTTTAAGTAGTCATCGAATTAAATCAAGATATTTTCTATAAATATCAAAGTCATGCTTGAAAAACAATCCTTAAGAATGAATAAAATGCACATGACAAAAAGATAATTCATCAATAAAGGTGATACATCTTTCTGTTCAATTTCAATTAGATAATAAAAGCTTTCATTTATTCATGTGCTATAATAACAATGATTGTTAAAAAAATTAAAATAATACACTGATTTTAATATAAGCATATGATAGATAGTTAAAATACACGAATGAAAGTTTAAAAATTACACATTCATCTGGTTTAATAATTACAGAGATTGACCACAACATTTCATAACATTCATGAAATACAAACAGAATGTCCAAATGTTATAAAACATCTTGTATCCAGACACATAAACACGTAACTTATTTTTTGATAGAAAAACATTAATATTTCATGATGTTTTAATTTTCAAATATTAAATGGTAACTACAACAAAATATGATATTTTAAATTTTTAACTAGACTAGAGGGCAAGACTCCAAATTTTTGCCTTCTTTTAAATCCATTATATTAATAAGTTTCCCTGATATAGTCAGATCTTTGATGCAACCAACAAATGATGAGCTAAAGTATCCCAATGTTTCTTCTTCAATATCCAGATTACTTGGAAAACCACCTATAAATAGAGTAAAAGGTAACGACTATTTTTTAACATATTTAGATAAATTTCAATGAAAAATTATTTCACTTTCAATAAAATAAAATTGACTGCTTTATTAGAAAAAAAATATGTAGATCATTATATATATTGTAAAGATGAGACTTAAAAGAATTTATATTTTGTCTACCATTCAGCTTTAGAAAATTGAAATTTAATGACTCACAATTTAGCTTTATACACTTTTATTTCTAAAAACAAAAACCTCAATAATAAATTGAAAAAAAATTAATTAAGAAGAATTTTTAAAAATTAGGAAAGTATGTGTTATGAAAATAATATACTTATAGCACTAATTTTTTGAAATAATACTTTATTCTATCAGGCAGCACCAATGTTAGACAGAAATGGAATGTATTAACCAAAATATGTTAATAAATAATGAAATATTTATGATAGTTTTCTTTCATTGAAATTGGTATATTTCAATTTACAAACTATAGCAGAATCTCTTTAAATGATTATGATAATGAAAATTTCAGATTTTTAATTAATATATTACATAAAACATAATTGAGTTTATTACATACATAAAGAAACTTAAGAATGCGAATAAAAAAAAAAGCACCACAACTACTTAATAAACAAATACCTCATCATATTATTCAATTGGATGAATTAAAACCCATTAGTTATACCAAACTGAAAGAAGAGCATTGAGCAAATTATGAATCCTAGCATAGACATTAAAAATATGAAGAAATTAAAAACTTGTAAAGTTATTAATCAAATATGAAATTTTTTTGTGAAAATGAACTTTAAAAATATGACATTATATTTGAAACTAACAAGTGAATTTGTTCAAGTGAAAATTATAAGTTATACTTACCCAAGAAATAGCTACCATCAGTGTTCAATTCATAAAAGGAGCCAGAAACTTTTCCTGAGTAAACTTGTCCATCAAGATAGAGATTTAATAATTTATTATTCCTAACAAAAGAATAAAATGTATAATTATTCTTAAAAATATCTAAAATTCAGATGATGAAATTAAAAGGAAATTATGTAAGATAATGGATTCAATTTTATAAAAAAGATGTAAAATCTGAAACAAGATGAAGTAGCAGTTCAATACTTTTGATATGATCAATGAAATATTACTGTAAAATCAATTGACAAAAATAAATAGCTTGAAATTTGGAATTATTACTTCTTCAAAACACACACAAATCATTTCAGTTATGATCATAAAAATGATAATTAATTGTAGCTAGATTACTCTTTAACTCTGTGATTAGAATAATGAGATTAAATTAACTTTTTACATTGACACTGAATTAAAAATTGCAGTTATATGATGTGAAATAACTAAAGAACTATTTTAAAAATTTGAAACAGCAACAATAAACTTGAAACAACAACAAATATCCAGTTTGTAAATCATAAATGTCAAATAATTTCTTCTAAATGCTTGAATCTTTATTTCAGAATCAGAAATTTTTTCCCCAAATAATTTAATTATAATTAATAGATTTCGGTTTTATATAACTGCTCATTCCTTTGTGATAATTTTAAGTAATTTTATAGATGAAAAACTTGTTTAGGAAGATGATAATGATAATCTGGATAATAAAATTTATTTAATAACTGATTAATGAGAAAAAGTATTTGCACATATTAAAGAATTTTATACAAGTTTTGTTTTATTATTAAAATCATGAAATTTTCAATATTGCAATAACTCTTTAAAATAACACAAAATGAAAAATTTTAATATTTTTTAATTATTATTAATGCACAAAATGCATAATTTGCAATATGTGACTTAATACTAAAGTTTAATGATGATGCTTACAAAAAGTTTAAAAAGAAAAGTGTCTCTAATGAAAATTTATAAATTTTCCATATGAACTCGGCCTACTGGTTAAAATTTACCTGTCAATATGCACATGATGCCATGAATTGATTCCAGGTTGAATGACATCAGTAATGATTTCACTACGAGAAAGCCAGCCTAAATTCCAAACAATATGTAAATGATTGTTACTCAAGCCTATGCCAAGATAATCCCCATCCTCAGAATAAATCTGAAAGAGATAACAATACATACATTGTTCTTGTTCAAAAAGGCCAAGTATCAAAAAGTTATATTTACAGATAATAAAACTTATATTGATCATAAAAAATGAAAACACGCATCCTTTTTATTTCATTAAAAATCCTTATTATTTTAAATGTATTGAGCCACATACCTCAGTTTGATACAGAAATATCAATATTTTTTTTAAAAAAAAACTCTTGGTTCAAAGTATTGCCAACAAGTTGTAAACTATCATTTCTCTGAATCAGTTGGCCAAAACATTATTTCCCATGTTCTATTACTATCAACTATCAATATTTCCTATTTTCAGAAATTTCAATGAAAGAGTACACAAACTAATATAGCTTCTTATAAGAATGAAACATTTGAAATGCATAAAGAAAATTAATATAATAGAGATCATTTGCATTTTGGAATTATTAATAATTCAGTTTTGATATGGCACTTTATAAGAAAAATTATACAAAATTTTTTTATAGAAACATTACTTTACATATTTCATTTTTTATACAAGATAATAATATTTTCTTATGATATAAACATATTTTGAATGTGAAACAAGTTCATTTGAAATTCAAAATATGTTTTGGGGACAGATCTTCATAATTTTGTTCTTGTTCACTTCTCTCCTGATCATCAGAAATTAAAAGAAAAAAGGAATAAAAAAGAATAAAATTAAAAATATTTCAAATTTGTTTGATACAAATAAAAACTATCATTTGAAAATTAAAAAATTCAAGAAACGCCCATCTATTAAAATAAATTATGTATGCAATCTTGGTGATTTGATCATAATACCTTTCCATTCCAAAGTAAAAGACCAGAAGCCTCATTTGAAGAATAATTGAATGAAATGCTTGTCTTGGTTAGATCTCTGTGCTTGTAAGACCCATCTTGATACAATAAATAACTTGCACCAGAGAAATATGCACTAGAAACATTTACTCCTGAGGAGGAAAAAACAAACAAACAATAAGTGACATACTGTGTTGAAGTTAAAATTTAAATAAGTTACTTTGAAATTTCTTAAAAAAACAAAACTATGTATGTTGTAAAATATTCAAGCATCACATTTTATATAACCTATTACAAAGCAATGAAAGAGTTTATTTGCTATACCAGATTCACATCTTTCGCCTTGCCATCCAATAGGACATATACAACGATGACTTGATGGTCCATCTGGAATGCATGTTGCTCCATGAAGACAGCTGTGCTGCCAGCATTGTATAGGAACCTCACACATTTGACCTTGAAATGACTTGAAGGGAAAAGTCCAGTAAGTTACATCATACAGTGCCACTTAAATTATATCACATGCATAATACAATAAGTCAGTTATTTAAACTTTTGTTTCAAATAAAGCAAGCTGGAACCTTTTCTTTTGCTATTTAGAAAAATAATATAACATTAATACAATGATTAATTTTAGTGCTCCACAAAGGATATTCCAATATAAAAGTATGTATTTAAAATAGATGCATATCAATTGAAACTTTTGGGTAATTTATACTGGCATCTGATTTCACTGGCACTATATTCCTTTTTTTTGATACAGTAAAGTACTGTTTATACATCTTTCAAGGGACTGAGATAAAACAATGTATAAATGAAAAGACGTATAATCGAAATTTTACTATAAAACTTTGGTTATTACAAATTTAAAGCTACTGATGCAAATTCATATAAAAGTATTAATTTTCAAATTTTTTAAGATGGTACTAGTATAATACTACATAGTATGGAAATCAATAACTAAATTTTAAAATTAAACATTTATCATAAAAGTGAGAAAAATCATATCATCATTGCATATTTTGAGTGCTAATTATACATATCTTATATGATTTATGTGCATGCAGGTAGGCGTTTAATTAAGAAAATCTTTAACTGTCTTCTGATGTGCTGATTTTCTGTGTATTAAGTACATCATTATGAATCGAATTAAGTTCATTGTTCACTATTCTTTTCGCAAAAGAAATAGTTTGAAGTTTTTCAATAGAGTCCATTGCACCTTTAAAGAAAGGTAGAATAACTTCTTCATAATCACTTAAATTAGCATCAGACAATTTGCCTTCTATTAATTTAATTGTGAATAATTTCAAAGTTATGCGATCTTCATCACAGTTCATGTACTAGAAAAGAGGAAATTTTTATATTTTAGAAGCGGGAAGTATAACCGAAGTTTTGTGTTGTATAAACAAAGTACTTTATATTTACAACGAATACGAATGAATTGGGACTGTGATGAAACGACGTATAAACGAGAAAAGTACAAACGGTGCTTTACTGTATTTTAAAAGAACTTTATTAAAGTTGTATGGTTGTAAACCCAAAGGTACATCAAAAGGTGTTTGTTTCAAAATATTAACAATTCATATTTAAAAATATACAAGTAATTCCTCATTAAATAAAAAACTGCTAATATGTAGAACAATTGAAATGATAAGACCATTATAAAATATTAATTGATAAAAGTGAAAAGGCCTTTTGAAATTATAGATTGAAAAATACATTTCAAGAAAAAAATATTATTTTATTTCTCAGAAAATTCTTCACTTTTTTGAGCATTTCTGTAAATTTTAAATGTTTATCTTAACTACAGCACAACAGTTTCCATCTACAGTGGATGAATATTGAAACACTAAGTAACTAAATGTAAAATAGTTCCAGTGCATATAAAGTAAATTTATATGTATTATTAGCTCATAACAAGCAATCCTGGAAAATAATTTAGTAATTTCAGGAATACAGTTATGTGGTTGGTTCAACAAATAAGACCTTACATGGGGATAATATTTCCTATTTTAGCTAGATCCCTTATAAGAATATATATAACATTTTGCCCACGTTATCTTGTGAACATGATAATTAGAGTAATTTTGATTGGATTTGAATCAGTGAGTGATATGTTGAAGGATGGGTAAAAATCTTGGCACAGTTCATAGATGGGTCATCCAGCTCAAAAGGGGAGGAAGCAGCTCATTTCCTCACAGCTCCCTTACGATTAAAGATAGAAAAATAATTCAAATCAGACTAATTATTGCCTTATCATAATGAAAACTTTTATGCTGGAAGTTTTTCGATAACTGCAATTGCTTAGAAGTTAGGATGTAGATGGAAACTGTTGTGCTGTAGTTAAGATAAACATTTAAAATTTACAGAAATGCTAAAAAAAGTGAAGAATTTTCTGAGAAATAAAATAATAATTTTTTGTTGAAATGTATTTTTCAATCTATAATTTCAAAAGGCCTTTTCACTTTTATCAATTAATATTTTATAATGGTCTTATCATTTCAATTGTTCTACATATTAGCAGCTTTTTTATAATTTAATGAAGGTTTATTTGTATATTTTCAAATATCAATTGTTAATATTTTGAAACAAACACCTTTTAATGTACCTTTGGGTTTTCAACCATATAACTTTAATGAAGTTCTTTTAAAATACAGTCAACCCCTAACTTTGACTTCTTTTTACCCTAAGTTTGTATTACTTGGTGGAAAGATCTCATTAGTTGCATTCTCTTCCATTCTCTTAGCTCCAGTATTTATGAAATTAGAGGAGGAAATGAAGGAGGGAGGAGAGTGAAATTTTCTTTTCCTTATATCTCTGGGCAAAAGGAATCTACCCTCACTCTCTAGCTTGCTAACAAGAATTTTAAAAAAAATTGTGACTTCTAGTGAGACAGAATTATGTTTTATCTATTGGCAAATAAACCAGGCACAATCTTAGCTACAATCTCTCAATATCATAAATAAGAAAAATAGCACGATGTCATCAAATTCTTGCTTCTAAACGAAACTCACTGCCAACTTTCAGAAGTATGAAATGTTTTCTAGAAATTAAGTGAAAGTTTGAATTCAATAATTGTAAGACGAGCCACATTCCTTCACCATAAAACTTGCAAGATCAGCAGCAAGTTTTATATCAAAGTGCATCCCCCACAGATGACAATAGATGTGTAAATGAAGAAAATATTCAGGAAGTTTCAAACTCTATGCTGGGCAACACGTACAATATCAGATAACACTCAGCAACATTACTAACTTGCTTTCGCATTACAGGTGGAAGTTACTGGGATATCCTTGCTATAGCCCCAACCGGGCATCCAATAATTGCATTCTATACAGATCATAGAAGAGGGATATGATTTACAACTGCTCAAGAAATTCGATAAAGTATCAACTTGTGGCTTTGGAAGCCTGATATTATTCTTTTACATGATAATATACATGCTTTGATATAAGGTTGGAATAAATGCTCAGATAAGAATGGAGATTATTTGGCAAAGCAATTTGCTTCCAAGTTTAAATATAAGTGCGTAAAAGCCATATGATAAGTCACAAGTACAAGTGCAAATTAAATGATGTTTTTGAATGAGAAATCCTGTTATCCTACTTGCTGATACACCCTCATCGAGTGGCGGTTTTTCACATAGGTACTCGCCTTGTGCCTCAAGACCATTAGGGCCTCAAAATCTATTCAACGTACATCGCAGTGATAAACCAACAACGAATTTGCGACATTATGCAGGGGGAGGGGCCTTGAAACAGTTTTCCGCCTGTGACTTTATATTGCCAAAATCTGCCACTGCCCTCATCGTTTATATATTTTACATAAATAAATTTACAGAGAGAAAAAAAAAAAAAAAAAAAACGAATCTCCTGTAAATAAGGCATTTTAACTTTAACAAAATAAGAAGGGAAATGTTTACAGTACAATCAGTTATGTTTTATTTCACAAAACATAACTGATTGTTATATAAATTCAATAAAATATTAGACCAAAGAAGCCGCAGAACAAAAATTTGAAATCTGTCAGAAAAAGTTAAATTTCATAATTAAAAAAAAAAAAAAACTGAACTGAAACGATGCTAAAAATGAAAGACTTTATGTGTTTCTTCAAAGAAATTTACTTGCAGGTCCCCATCTATTAATGCAGTTTCAAATTCATGATATGATCAAATAATGAAAGTAACTTAGAGATCAAAGATTTTTAAAAAGATATTTTTCAGTGAAATCCTTTTGAATGGATGGCATGTGAAGAATGATACTCATACGCATTCGAGAAGATATGGAAGTCTTAATACTCTACTTAGTTTTTAAACATAGGCAATCCCCATATTGTAGGATTTTTAAGATCATAATAAATGGCATATTATGTGAATTCATGTAATACACACCAAACAAGTATTAAAAGTCTTTTATTATAATGTAGGCTTTAGTAAATTGTTTTCTTATGTAATGTGTTATTTCGAGTATTCTATTCTCTTTAATTCACAAATCAGACCAGAATGAAGTGCTGTATCAGGGTTTTCCCCAATTCTCAAACCAAAGACACAAATCTTGTTTAAAGCAGTGCTATGTTATATAGGGATTACCTGCATATAAATTTGGTAGTTTTAGTTTAATGGAAATGCTGAATTGCAAAACACATTTTCAAATACTGTTCAGCAACGGATTCGGAGACTTACCACTTTTGGACGATTTTACACCAGAAAGGGGTGTCAGGCAATGAGTCATATGAGCGCATTTCCGGAGTTCTTTGTTAGATCACGCTCAGTAAAATGTAAACATCATCCTTCCATTCTTCACTTTCCCCCTATTTTGATGAAAATAACTCAGCCTGGCGCATGCGCAAAAGCGCGGTGGGTTTCCGAATCCGTTGCTAAACAATATCTGTTGTTTTAATAATATAGCATCCAAAATAGATCAGATCACAGTGAAAGGTTTTTAGAACAAGTTCTCGAAGTAAATCAGGGTATTCTTGCATATACTCAAACATATCACAGAAGAGATCTGCATGGAAAAAAAAATCCCAGAAGGTGCAAACAAAAGACAAAGAACAAGATGCTTAATAATATCCTACTTCCGGGCAGAGGCAGACAAAATTATCATCTCTTGGAATGCATGTTCCACCATTTTTACAACTATCATACCCACAGGATGTTCCATCACAGTCTTCTATGTTACGACCACTCACGGCATCTATGAGGCAAGAACAAAATAAACCAAATATAGTCTTTTCAAGCTGCTGTATAATCAGAAGAAAAAAAGCATGAATTTTTTTCATTTATATTCTATAAATCATCATAGGTGATTAAGAGTTTATTGCCAGATCAATTTTGTCAAAACTATCTGGGCGTTTTCAGAAAGAAATAGAAAGATATTCATTGGTGTGATCTAACCCCCACTCAAACCAGTAAGCCATGGTCTTAGGTGCGGGGGACAGGCTATAGTGTGTGTGTGTGTTAGTTAGTTATCTAAAGTAGATACAGGAATGAATGATAAATGTTTACTTTACAATGATAACTATTTAAAGAATTTTCATTATGGTTTTATTTAAAAAATAAACTTTCATATCATTAGTTAAGCTATAGGGTTTCTCACTGCAAAAATATTAAATTAAAATAATAAAATATAAATTGAAATAATAAACTCTATACCACAGTAATTCTCAGTTTGTAGAGTAAAATTTAAAATTAATAAGTGGTTTCGATTTCCAAATTTTTAAAAAAGTATTATTTTTGAATTAACTCGCATTAATTTATAAAAACCTCTCCTTTTAACACAATACAAATATATTTTCCTGAAAGATGCTCTTACCAGAATTCTACACAATATAAATGAATGCAAAACAACAGTTGCCTGGTGGTAGATCCTTAAACATTTTGATAGGAAAATTATGAGTTTGAACATCGATTTCTTTTAAAATATGAAGATGTTTAGGGTTGGGGCATATCAGAGTAAATTTATTTGTTGCTTTGAAGCTAACGAGGTCTATTTTAGGACTAGGGTGAGATGATTAGGATGGTCCTCAGCTGGTACATCACTCTCCAAACTCCATGACATACCAAAATGAGGGATTGGGGCAAGTTAATCTGTGAAGGTGCATATGTACTCATGCAGATGTGATGTGGAAGTTTCAGAGAGGGGTGCAGGAAAAGATGTCAGCCTTCCTATTTGACAGTGGTTCAAATTTATGAGGCCCTTCCTAGCATGCCCCCCTGTTCCATCCTATAAAATCTTAAGAAAAGGCAGAGTAATCTAATTAATAGCTTAAAAAAGCTCAGAAAAACATACTTCTTAATTTTGGTTCCATCCTTGTTTTTATTTTATGATGAGCTGAAAGTAATAACCAAGGTATAAATATGTCTACTATTTAGCCACAGCCTTCCACTTTTTTTTTCTGGAGTGAAATGCAATCTCTTTTCTTGTTACCAGCTGTGTTTTAAATGCCCCCCCCCTCAGAAAACCACATTTTCCCTCTTCTATGAACATGAGATAAAATATAACATTACACTAAACGAGGAATTTATTGTTCCTTGAGGCCTCAGCAGTGGCGTAGCGACCCACGGGCAGGGGGGAGGCAGTTTTAGTGGGCGTTATAAAATCAAAACATGTTTATGCCATTCTTAAAGCAAAAAATGTTGAGGAGACATAAAAATAATACCATACCCCTGGTGCCGTTAATGCTTGTTCAACCACTGATGATGACTGAGATTTAAAAAAAATATTATTTTCTGGGTGCCACTTACCTTCGCTACGCCGCTGGCCATGGTCACAAAAATGTAATGCATTTATGTCACTTACTAAAGTTGGATATGACGAGACGGCAAAAAAGTATCATGCTCCGGGTGCTATTTATATAAGCTAAGTCACTGATAATGACGGGGAGGGGGGGGCGAAAAAATCATATGTCCCAGGCACCATTTACCCTCGCTACACCACTGGGCCTCAGGGTATTCTTAGAAAGCAAAGTGGAAAAATAAATGTCCCCTTTTATATTGTGAGATCATATATTGCTGTACCTAATTAATTTCATTGAAATTTTTAGTTTATATGTGTGAAATGGATAACATGCCCAGGGGTGGCACCAGAGTGGGGACTGGGGGGGGGGTCCAGGGCCCCCCTGTCCGGGATGCTGTGCCCCTGTCGGGGGAAATTTTTGTACGGGGTATTGAACTGTAGTTGATAAATAATAATCTGGCGAAAATTTGAGACCAATTTCATTACACTCGTCCCCCCTGTTGGGGAGATCGTGCCCCTCCTTCAGGCAAACTCTAGCGGCATTCCTGAACATGCCTCCGACAATTTGTGCTTTCACTGAATAGCTAACAAGTATATAAATCAAGAAAATAAAGTCAAAATCTAACTTACATTCATTTTTAACATATATTAAAAAGTACATAAAAAAATTAAACATACCATGAGAATTCAATTCCATTAGTATTGAATTGACAGAAAGCAGACGAATACATCCTTTAAAGTAAGCTGGAACAGTTTCAACTGCTTCTTTAGGAAGAGATGAAAGATCAGGTATGCCTCCTTTTTGAAACCAAACAGAGATTATAAATTAATAACAATTTTTGATTGACAAACCTTTCATGATGAAACTGTGTTTAAAAATTAAGGTTTAACAACATAAATAAATAAAATGCATTCCATAAATTTCATTATATCCAAATATATTTTAATTTAAAATACAGAATTTTTTTAAAAAAAAAGCTATTTCTTTTATTTTCCTGCCTTCTTTTTGGTAATTATTTTATTTTACAGTAACTACAATTTCTGAGTTTTAGTTGCAAATTATTCTGTATTTCATTTTTTAGTTAAAAAATTATAATTGATGCATTTGATATTGTTGAAAAAGTATTCTTACTCTAGAAAGATCAGTGAAAATGGAAAACATCACTTCAGCTGATTTAATTGTTATGGAATCAATCGTTTACAGTAGAATTTTAGTGAAACTGGCAAACTTCAGATAAATCAATAAGGGTGATAACATCACCATTATAGCAAAGCCCTTCTATAACTATACATTTCCAGTTACTGCATGAAAGTGTAATAAGAATCAAAATTGTTAAAATCGCCAAAGGAACATATCCGAATTTCAGATTAAAATATAACAAAAATGATTTTTTAATATTTTTTTCATATTTTGACATGACTGGATTATTAAAATGAAATGGATATAACACTAAGTCTCTTAAGTCATGTATATTGCAATTAAGTAACAGATTTAAAAATATTAGAAGAGTTATAAATAAAATATTTTTAAGAAGAAAGTGCATTACCAAGATAAAAATCAGTGGTAACATCAAGAATTTCCATTCCTGGAGGTGATATAGAAGTGACTTCTTCATCACCTTCTAACTTTAAATATGCAGCTCTCCTGTATCTTCCAAATTCAGCAACTTGCCAAGAATCTAAATTAAAAAAAAGAATTCACAACTTTTTTCAGTGATTATTTCTGGATTTATTATCAAATTTTGAAATTCAAAGAGGCAATTCAGTTTTATTCACTTGGTTCAAAAATATTAGATAAGTTCAAATTGAGATCAATTTAAATCCTGTGTTTAAAGAAGAATACTGTCCAAGAAGTATTAAAATGTCATGATTTGGAGACAATAGGCATGAAATACAAGAACATAACTGGTTGCACATCCACATGGATAGTTCCTTTTTAGAAGAAATTTTTGACAGTGGATTTCGACCTCTTACCTCTTTTAAGTTTCAGCAGGAAAATACAGAACAGTTTTTGAAGGAGTAATGGGGACCATTCGAAATGCTCTGAAACAGCTACTGGTCTTTTTTTCTTTTAATTCCTAGGCAGCATTTCAGGCCAAGGTTCTCTTTAGAGGATTTTTCATTTTAAGTTTGCTAGAGCCTATAAAACAACCTCAACTACAGCATTACTTGGAATTCCTTCCTTTCGTGTTGCAGCTGAAACTTCACTTATTCAGATAAATTTGTGGACTTTAAATGAAAATTTTCAAATTTGGTGAATCTTGAAATCTTGGATTTTAACAGGGAAATTAAAACTATGCAATCTAAACTTAGGTCTCGGATAATGAGGTACGAACAAGGACACATAGCAGCATTTTGTCATTGATTGAAGCAATCAGAAGTTAAAAAAATTAGGTATAATTTTGAAAGGACTTTTATCACATTTTTTTGTATTTATTACTATGTTTTTGTGCATGTGTTTTGTAAGAAATAAAAAAAAGTTTGTGCTCTTTTTATAGAAACATATATCTTATTTAATGCTCATCTATTTTAATTTGTATTTTTCTGTATTATATTAAAACTGGATATAGATCAGACTATAAAATCATTGTTGCTTGTGCCCCCATTTATAGAATCCATAAAATATTCTGGAACTAAATTGAGTTTAAAAATGAAATTCAAGAAAACTACAATTGTTCAACTATAAAAGACAATAGACATCTCAGAACGATCTGAAAATCATTTTGATCTTAAGTTACATTAAGAAAATGACGAAATCAATCAAATATGAAAAGCAATTGTCATTGTATGGTTGATTTTTCTAACATAAAGGAAAATAACACTGAATTTTCACCTACAATTTTCCTTAAATTTAATATTAATTACTGCTTAATATTAGTAACCTACAAAATTAAACTAGCTATTACAGCTTTTAAAAGATTAAATTTCATTTTAAAGTAATTATTTTTTTAAACTTTAATGTTCTGAAAAACAAGTTTTTCTTAGTTTGAAATGAACTAATTTCAATTAAGAAAACTTATTTTTAGAAGGCAGAGATGTAATAAAGAGAACTTTATTATATCTCTGCCTTCTAAAGATAACATATAATAAAGTTCTTTGAAGTCCAAAATCATAGTATGGCATACATTAGAAAAAGCATTTTGTAAAGCAAACTTTTCTTATTTTTAAGGGATGAAATAAAGCACTCAAAGTACAAGATTTGCTTTTTTTGAAACAAAGATAAAATTAAAATTTGTCGATATTATTCATCAAGAGATACGTCTGAGTTAGCTTATATTTTTCTTAATACAAAAGTGGAACACCGAAATAATAAAAAAATAATTAACAAACATCCCCAAAATTAAATATATATATTCTGCAATTTTTTAAGTGAAAAATATGGTTATTCTGCATGCATGTTTTGAATTTATCTTCGATTTAAACAAGTTTCAAAATTCTTAAGCAATATTTAACACTTTTATAAGCTGTTAAAATAGTGTTATCACCTACTTTTTTCTACCTTTTGAAAGGAATTCAGTACCACAGTTGAACTGGGATCAGTTCCTAAATTGAATCTCAGTTGCACATAGCCGGCCACCAAAGACAGAGATACAAAATCTCGGCTCAATTCATTCAGATGCTGAGCGCCATAAAAAATCAAACCATTCTCAGATAGAGGCTTGAAACTGATAATAACATCCATACTGTGTCTCACATTCACAGATCGGGTGGACAGGTAAGAACTTATGCCATCAAACAATGGGTCACTCACTGATATATCTATAAGAATATAAAATATGTAAAATATATTTTCCAAAATAAATGTAATTAATAGATATACTGTAGACTGCTTATATTTCTTAATATGAAGATGATATAAAGACTGGCCCAAAATTTTGGTGGTCAAGAAACTGCTCTTACTTTGGACCAGAATCAGAATAAAAATTAAAATCAAATTATAATAGGAGAAAATGATTTTAGATTATACACACATAGTCAGAACAATTTAGTTATCAAAAGTTTTCACTTCTTATTCAAATGTAACAATTTGAAATTTAATTTTCTAACTGTTATATGTTATATTTGAATAAGAAGAAGACTAAGTCTAATTTTACTTGCTGTTTTTTTTTTTTTTACAAAAGGGAGTTAAGTTTTCGTACTGGATCAAATTATATAAATTCGACCTGATACGAAACCCGATTTTAAATTTCAGATTAAAAACAAATAAGGTCCATGCAGAGGGTTTAAGCTTACGTAAATTTTTCAGATTGTTCAAGCTATGTCTGTCATTTCATTGCTGTAAAAGAAATCATTCAAAAAATATTTACTAACATAAGAAGGATTTAATTTATGTATCTTCCTATCAGAAACAGTTTCAGTACAGTGTACTGGATAAAAAATATATACAAACTTTTTTCGCAATATTTGCCACTTTGTCCTAATGGACAATCGCAACGATATCCTTCATTGATGGGAACACATATCGATGCACTGTGACACAGGTGATTTCCTGCAGAGCAAGGCGTTTTTCGTTGGGTGCACAATGTTCCAACCCATCCTTCAGCACACTTACATCTGTGAAAATTCTTAAATTAATATGGCTTCTGAGAAACTAATAGAATACGGAACGAAGCTCATTAATAAAAAAATACATACGCAATGAAATTTTTAATTGTGAATTTAATATGAAAGATGTAGCATAAAATAACCATGAAAAACATTTAGTTTTATTTAAAAGAATTTTATTTCCTGCGAAACACACATACAGGGCGAGTCAAAATGAATGCCCTGATTTCAAAAGATAGTGTATTCAAGTTTTGAATGTAAGCATCAAAAATGTTCAGTACGCGCTCCTATTGATATACAGCATACATTAAGTCTATGATCCGATTTTTGCCAAACTTTCTGTGACATGTCTCTATCTATGCTGGCAATAGCAACTGTAGTGCAAGCTTTGAAATCAATGATGGCCCTTGGACATAGAGGCTCTAACATGTAACCACATCAGTGGACTGGTCACTTAGCTGACAGAGATAGAGAAATATTACCTTGCCCACCACGATACTCAAATCGCACTCGGCGTGACTTTTTATCGGTTTTCTAGTATATGCTTCCACTCAATTCACGTAGACCAATGACGCCTCTCCAAACAATAGACAAGGCTCTTGAAAAAAATACTTCTAAGGAAACAGAACTTTCAGCCTCTGTCAAAACATTTGTTCCACCCAATTTGGCATCAGAGAAGGAAAGTCGATTCAGCATGCTGTTCTTAAGCTCCAAGACAAAATACAAGAAGCAAAACAAAGCAATAAATATTCTATCATCCTCTAAATAGATATTAAATAGAAATTCGACCATCTTCAATGTCACGCAATAAGAGAAAGGTTTAAGCAACTAAATTTGAAAACAACTACATCAGAAGCTACTTTGGATACAGTGAATGACTCACAACTCGTCTTGCAAACCAACGAAGGATCGGTTTTCTGGTCACAGAAACAAGGCTCTTCTCAGGTCCTTGTTCTCGGTCTATGTTTTGTAACTTGATTGCTGATGAGATCCTTGCTAAAGGTTTTCCACCCGATGTACACCGCCAGGCGTTTGCCATTCACATTTGCTCCGGAACTAGAGATGGCCTCAAATCTTGGCTCAACAAGTAGTTGATATTTTTAAAATTTAGAGAATCCACTTCAAATTTCTACATCCAAGTCCGATTACATGCTGATTGAGAAAATGGTACGAGGTCCCAACATCAAATGGGAAACAGAATCCATAAAAAAGAAGTTGCGTCATTAAATAGCTAGAAATAATCCTGGACGAAAAGCTTAGCTGGGCTGCACACATCAAAGCATGAAGGACATACCCAGATAGCATGCACACTTGCAGCAAGTGCGATTTTTCTTGATATTAGCTGGTCATGACAAACTTGACGTGACAACTTTGCAACAAACTTCCCGCAAAGTAACAAAGCATAATCGATCGCCCTCCTTGCAATGCAAGTTTGCTGTAAAGTTGACACGGCACACTTACACACCACGAGCTGGATACAGTTGTGTATATCTGGTTTTGATCTTCGTCTCTGTTTAAAAAAAAAATCTGATTTTTAATAGCATCTCCTAGACCGTCCTTTTTTTTATTAATTCAATAAATCAATGATAATTTGAAAAAATAAACTAACTAGGTCTTTCTATAAAAAAATTACTTTTGAAAAATTCTCCATCTTTTTACTAAATATGGAACTCGCAATGTAAAGAAAAAAATACATCGCCTTTTTCTTAATGTTGAAATTTTAACGTTCATAAACAAAATTAAACCTAAAAAACAATCACTGTTTGTTGAAATAATAACTTATGTCTCATATTTTTTCATATACCCACCTCCGTTTCCCCCTACAAATATTGTCACTAACTTTCCCCAACAACTCATTTGAATCCTTTCTTGCTGAATTAAAACTTTCAAATCTAGCCTTGTTATTACCTTATGACAGTATGGTTTGAATGAAAACGCGAGAAGTTTGGAAAAGGAAAATTTATTTTAAACTTTTAAAAATATGCCAAATAATAACTAATACAGTAATACCTCGTTACAACAATACTTTGGGGACCAAATAAAAATATTGCTATAGAGGGATGTATTGTTATATTGAGGGGCAATATAATTACGATATAAAAAAGTTAAATTTTGGTTGCTTTAATGTGGACACATAACAATATACATTTTGCAAAAATAGCATCACCAGAGTGATGTTTGTTAAAGCATACAAAAATTTGAAAATTCAGCTATACAATAAAATAGTTCACATTCATCAGAAACCCTTTTATCGAAAAAATCCAATATTTTCGTTTGCCTATTCATTTTTTTAACTGTTAAGTCAACATAGTTTGCATAGAGTCTAAATATAGAGTCTAATAGAGTACAGCATAGAGTCTAATCTATGCACGAAAATGATCATCATTTGTGGATGAAAGGCTTCAAAAAATTGCCCGTAGGGCTCAACTGATTGAAGACAGGAGTGGCGCTAGTGCCTGCCCGACGGGGTGGGCACGACTTGCTGTACTGGGGGAAAGTGTAATGAAATTGGTAACAAATTTTCGACAGATCTTTATTTATCTATTGGTTGAATACCCCGTTGCGTGAATTGGATACAAAAATTTACCCCGACTCGGGGCACAACATCACCGACAGGAGGGCCCTGCCCCCCGTCCCCCACCCAGATTGAAGTCGATAAAAAGATGTAAATAGAGATTGCCATGTATCTGTATCATCACCATCCTCTTCATAATCATTTTCCACTTCATCTGTAATCGGACAGAAATCAGAGACGAAATGGGTGAGAGAGAGAGGCAAGAAAACGATTTTTTTCCCACGATGTTTATAAATTAAAACACGGTAGCATAATATTTCGTCTCGTGGGCCGAAAATCGTCTGGAGAAGGAAGGCGCTAAGTCAGGAAAAGTACACTGAAGTTTTAAATTAATCTTATTAGAAAGGGGAATTTTTGTACATTACAGTGATATAAAAACTATGGTCCTCCAATGAGAATATATGCAGAAAATTCGCTAAAATAGGCAACCACTCAACATTAAATAAATAAAAATACGAATTATAAAATAATTTTTATGGGGTTTAGCTCCCTCTTGTGCTAATCCATCACTGTGCTATACTGTTTGCTCTCGATAAGTCAAACGGTCTGGGTGTGCACAGGGAACAAAAAAAACGAACGTATATACACAGAAAAATAAGCTCTTTTATATTTATAGACGGAGCACCATAACATATCGCTGTACATATGCAACGCCTGTTATGTTCAACATTTGGGAAGGATCGTCTTATTAGATGACTCTTTCCACACACATGGCCTCCCAGATCCCTTGTTCTGACACCTTGAGAATTTTGGCTGTGGGATTCTTGAAGTCAAAAGTGTACTGTGACAAACCGCTATCAATGCATACATTGAAAGATGTCATCCACCAACATGTGTCTGCCATACCGCAAGAAATATTTTTTAATGCTGTGAACTGTTGTGCCTCGTCTGACAGCTGTACTGCTGAATAATGGACAGTACATTAAATAACTGTAAGCTTACGTGTAACTTGTAAGCGATTTGTCACTTGTAAGCCATCTATTAGTTAAATGAACTATTCAAACATTCTTTTTTGATTTCGTTATATATATATATATAAAACCCCTTCGTCTTACCCATCCATTTAATGAAAACCTCATCTTTTTCATCTATATTCATTAAGATGAAATTTTAAAAGTTTTTCCTTGCTTTTGGATTTTTTTCTCCTTTGCTAGATTTAGTTACACTTAATAATTTGTATATAAGATCCCAACAGATACCTCGAAGTTCGCTCTTTTCCATCCATGAATGTGGCAATCTATCATTAGAAAAAAAATATGATGTGGAATATTAGTTCGGTAGCAATTTTGTTGTTGCATTTTTTCAGAATTCGTGCGCTATAAAAATAATTCCACTCTTTAAATTTTATTTCAAGTCTTCTTCCCTTTTTCTACTTACAGATATTTAAAAAACGAACAGCCTCACACTTTCACTCTCAAACATCCTCAGCTGATCAGGAGCGATCTACACTCTAGGAATGGGGATGCGACGTGGTGTAGTATATGCATCCATATTCAAAGACCATCACTGATTCAAACGCCACTGCTATTGCTAATCTTAACTGCGACTTGCTACAGAAAGTTTAGCTAGAATTGCATAACGGACTTGATATACAGCGGCCAAGAGGTGCAAAATCCCCTGAGCCTAGATATATATTTCTTATTTTAAAGGGTGTATTATTTTTCCCCACAGGAAATAGGGTCCGGCATAAATTGAACTATATTTTCACATTCATTTTCTCTCTATACGAGGGAGGTCCGATAATAAAGGTGCAGGTGGCTGGTATGCAAAGCACGCAGGTGCAATATTGGCGCGAATTGCATCGCTCGATACGCGTTCGGAGTGTAGTAAGTTAGACTGAAGTGTCGTTTTGTTCAAGACGTAATTGCAAAGAAACATGGCATGTCTAATCTCAAAATATGAAAAGTTTGATACGTGCAGTTGTCAGATTTTTGAAAGCCGAAGGAGTTCAGAGCAAAATTCACCGCAGATTACAGGGTGTTTATGAGCCTAACGTTTTGCGTTTAGAAATTGCATACACCGATTAAAAAGAAAAGACCAGGGCGATTAAGCGAAGGAGTTAAACTTTTGCACAATGGCGCAAGATCCCAGCCTTCAAATCAAACCAAAGAGTGGCTGGAAGAACGGAAATGGGAGGTCCTGCAACATCCACTCAATATTCCAAATTTAGCCCTCTTGAATTTCATTTATTCGGACCTTTAAAGAAATTTTTTGCGGGAAAACGCTTTGCGGATCAGGAGGATTTAAGCAACTTGACAAACAACAGTACCATAAAGGGATCTTCAAACTAGTGTCAAGCTGGGATAAATGTCTCAACGGTTACGGAGATTATGTCGGAAAATAAACAAAAGTATGTAGTTTTTGTGAAATGTAATTTTGCCTTGCATCTTTATTATCGGACCACCCTCGTAAAGCTTACACATCCGCATCATATTTTTCTAAATTAGAGAAAGTGACTAGAACCGGAAAAAAAGAGTTCAGTCACCACAGTTATAATTCTCAGGGTGAAGGGAGGGCGGGTAGAGGCCAGATTTCAAGTCGCGACACGAGGTGGCAAATTTAGTTTGAATTCTGCAAGGGGCGTGGAAGTGCATCACATTCAAATGAATACACAGAAATTCAATTTGAAATCTATATATTATAAAGGTGAATGTTTGTATATTCTATACAAATCTACATTTTTTTTTGTCCGATCTTGATGAAATTTGGCATATGTGATCTTCAAAACAAGAGAAAAAATGCTGCCAACTTTTCAAAGGCAAAAGTTAATCAAAATTTCAATTAAGTAAGTAAGATTTTGATTTTTTCCAAGATATTTTCCGCAAATAATATCTAAAAAAAAAACTATTTTTACACCATCTTTAAAAAAATTAGCTTTTCAATGACATTAATTTCATTTCTGAACAATTTTTTCTCTAATCTTAATAATTTTTTTCAAAATTAATTTTAAACATAATTTGTAACAATACTTTTATTGTTGCAGTGAAATTCAAACCTACACTCTGTCCCAAAAGTTTATAGAATCTTGTATTTTCCCTATATTTTTTGTTGTATATGATGTATTTCGATCTAACTTTCGGTATAGATATGTTATGTCTAGTAAATTGAAAAAACAGCAGTTCTACCCCGTATATTTAATGCCAATTTTTAAATCGTAGAATAAACCTAAATAACCTGTCCCAAAAGTTTATAGACAAATGCAATTTTATGCAAATATGGTATCGGTAATCTTGACGTCGATCTGGAGCCTAATAAATACGTTGTAAGAAAAAGAAAGCGTTCGTTTGTTCTGCGTTTCAAGATGCCTAAAGCGTAGCAGCCCTCTAATGAAGAAGTGAGTAAAATTCTGCATTTGAAATTGCTCTGTAAGACTGTTAAAGAAATATTGAAACATTTAAATCGTTCTAAAAGCAAGATTTATCGTGTATTAATTCGTAAGACGCCATATAAGCCAAAATCTCGTTCGGGAAGACCTCGTGTGACGGATATTCGCAGTGATAGACAGAAACAAAGAATGGCTTCAAGTCAGAAAATGTCAGTTCGCGAAATTACTGGGGCTTCCCGGTTGCAAATCTCCAACAACACTGTTCATAGACGAATTATAGAATCTGGTTATATGATCCACGCAAAAATGGCTCGCCGGTTACCACTCTCAAAGCTTCACATTAGTAAGAGATTACAATGGGCTCGTAATCATATGTCATATGGTGATAAATGGATGACTATCCTTTTCAGTGATGAAAGAAAATGGAACCTCGATGGACCTGACGGGAATATAAAATATTGGCATGATTTACGAAAACAGCCCGGGAGCTTTTTCAGTAGGCAAAATGGTGGTGGATCTGTGATGGTGTGGGCAGCTTTCAGTTTCAACGGTCAAGTGGGTTTGGCCTTTTTAGATGGTCGACAGAATTCTCCTAAATACATAGAAACACTAGAAAATCATCCTATGCCATTTGCAGAAAACATAAGGGAATGAAATTGGTAATATCAGCATGATGATGCTCCCATCCATATCTCCAATGCTACGAAAAATTATCTAAACTCGAAAAATGTTACTGTTCTTGAGTGGCCACCGATAAGCCCTGATCTAAACCCAATTGAAAATGTGTGGGGCATTATGTCTCGGAAGGTATATGAGAATTGAGGGCAATTTTATTCAGTGAATGCCTTGAAGACAGCCATTGAAAGTGTATGGTACAACTTGGAACCAGAGATATTACAAACCTTAATTATGTCGATGGAAAAACGTGTATACAATGTCATACTGAAAAATGGAAAGACTTTAAGCTATTAAGAACATTGTACTGAGCACGTTTTCTTGAAATGTCATATATTCTATAAACTTTTGGGACACCTAATACTTCCATTTTGTTATATAATTGACATACAAATTGTTATTTTAACTAAATATTTCGTTGAATGCAAGTCGCATATGGTTTGAATAAACATATTTGTAACTGGTGTTTGTATGCCTTTCCGTTTTGCTAAAACATATATTTTACTAGAGTCTATAAACTTTTGGGACAGAGTGTATTTCATTTTTCATCAAATCTTTCACTCGCGCGCTTTTGCTAATGTTAAAGTTATGATTAAAAAAAAAAAAAACTTTCTTTGGATATTAATTTCAAAGTAGAATTTTCACTTTTGCTTTTATTTTGTACACTTTTATTTATACACGTGCAGCAATTTACCTTTTAAACACTGTTTTTTAAAAATGTTTAAATTAAATAGCTTCATTTTGTCTCATATTTTAGTACTTTTAATTTTTTAATGCAGCCAGCTGATATATATCTTTTTAATGCTTTTTTTTTTTAACTCGAGCTCATTGAATAAGATTTTATTTCACTTGATAAGTTTTGTTAATTTTTATTGCATCGTGATATATTTTCTCCCATGCGCTTCAAAGTTATATTTTATAAATCGTGGCAACAGACATTTCATTGTATCTTTGCATTTGATTTGCTAACAATAGATATTTGGTCTCATCTGACGTAGACTTACGTCTCTCCACAGTGGTCTAATGGTGTGTTGGGAAAGGAAAAAATTATGACGCTTTTCGCGCAAAAGTTAAACGTTTATAGCTCCGCAACCAAATAACATAGAAAGTTGATTTTAGTTTCAGTTAACAGAGAAGGTGGACATTGAAGATTGCAAAAAGAATTTTAGAATTTGGAATTACGGTGTAGTCACAATCGAGTTGCAAAGTTGGTGAAAATCACGAAGAATTTTACATAGATAGAGTCACATAGTCACTATAGAATTAATAGTCACATAGAGCTACTTTAGTCACGGTTGAGTAAGGTAAGTAAGTTTCTACGCCCCTCAATCCCAGCAGCTGTTTCGCAGCGATGGCCTCCCGTCGTTTTTTTTTTTTAACTTCGTAATATCTATAAATCAGACATTTTTTTCCTGTTAGCCATTACTAGGGGTGATTGTTTTCCGGTATTATACCGGAAATTCGGTATTTTCTTCATCCTTAATACCGGAATTCCGGTATTTTCTGATAAATCTATTTTTTAAAATTTAAGAGTACCAAAGACTCAAACTACTACGGATTGTCCGTAGTTTCTGCGCAATTTCGGCTTCTAATACGGACTGCGCAAATTATAATCTATACTACGGAGTTCTAGGATGAAATGTTTTATTTAAAATATAATTAGAAGTCCTAATTTTCATTTTCTTAAAAAATCATTTCATGAGAGATTATCTTTGTAACAACATGAAACTTTTTATAAGAAATATGAAAAACCAGGGGAAAAAAATTAGGTTTTTTGGAGAAAAGTTTTTTTCATATATTTTTGTTGTTTACTTTGGATTATGCTGATTCAATTTCCAAATGAATTTTTTAGAAAATGCCATACAATAACTAAGAATAACTAGCTCACTTAAGAATGGCCCCATAAGAATTTATATATATATATATTCATTAAAACTATTCATACAAAATGTTATTTAAGACAAAATAAATTAAATCAATTTCTTATGTGAAAATCTATCCAATTAAAATTCGAAGGTAAACAAACGTATGTATGTATGTCCGGCTATCTTCTCACGAACCGCTGAACGGAGAAGCACGCGGAAAGTACCAAAAGATGGGGAATAATCCAAGGAATCCATTTAGGCCATTTAAATTCCGAAATTACAATTAGTAAAAAAGATATTAATTAAAAACGTCAAAATGAATGAATTGACGTGCTGCCATCTATTGGCAGAATGGTGAATTCATTCACGGCGGATTCTTTTTTTTTTCCCCTACTATTATTTTTCGCATCCGGTGTTGCATTTTATTTATTTATTTAACGGAAGTTGGTATTTTTTTTTGAGCGAGCTTCTGTGTTATTCTGTGTTTGGATTTATTAACAATTGAAAAAAAAAATCGTTTTCCTGCATTTTCTTTCTTTTTTTTTTGTCGTACGGTGTTTCGCAACATTTACGTTTGTTGGGGGAAAATATTTATTCATTTTTATCTGTTTTTTTCATTATTATTCGTTTTATTTTTTCTTTTGCAAAACAAATATTATGCTAATCTGTTTTAATTTATAAGCTTAAGATTTCTCGCGTTTTCATTCAAACCAAACTGCTTTAAGGTAGTAAAAAGGCTAGAACTGAAAGTTTTAATCCAACAAGAGAGGATTCCAAACAGATTTACGTTTGTTGGGAAATCTTAGTGACAATATTTGTAGGGGGAAAAACAGAGGCGGGAATATGAAAAAATGTGGATTCCGAGAAATGCTGGGTTATTAACTATAAGGTAATTAAAAGGTTGGATTTAAAAATTTTAATTAAACAATATAGGATTCAAAGGATTTTTTACGTTTTGGGGGAAACCTAACGTTTACGTTAGCGACAATATGTGTAAAAAAATAAACCGGAGGCGGGCATATGAAAATTAGTAATAAAAAGACTAGATTTGAAAGAATATTTACATTTGTTGGGGAAAGTAAGTGACAATATTTGTTGAAAAAAAAAAAAAAAACGGAGCCAGGCATATGAAAATATGGATCCCAAGGCCTCACATGATCTCGCTTCTCTCCGCCCGGGAATATCCCATTATTCAAGATTGCCCGTACAACGCCGGGCCATGCAGCTAGTAGCATATTAAAAATTGCATGCAAAAGTTGAATCTGCGCCGTAATGAATGAATACATATGCGCTCCCTACACATAATTTGCCTGCTAAAATTTCAGGTATTTTTTCATGAAGTCACAATCGCCCCTGCATTACAACCAAATACTGCCATACCACTTCATTCTTTTATAAAGTATTTACTCATATTTTTTTGCTATTGTTAAAAACTAGAGTATTCAAATTTTGCAGGTTTTTAGCTTTGAAGTAAACTACCCCTACAATTTAACTTCAGAAATAATAAATGATAAGATCTCAAATTTTATAGTTTACCTATATCGACATATTGCTATTCATTGCTTTTAATGAGAAATTGATATACATTTGGTGTACACAAATTTTACAATAGCTGCCTCAGCTTAACGATTTTTTTTATGATAATTAAATTATGAAATATATTCACTGAAACCTCTGTTCTAATGTTTTATGAGCATGAATTAATTTTTAAAAAACGCAGTTAAATTTTGCTCTTTTCGGTTTTGCATCAAAGTTCAATTGAAACGAATGAATTGTAATTAGCAGCACAAGGAAGTGAACAGAAACAAGGTTCCTAAAATAGCACGGGGGTTAATGGGGATCACAAAATTTCTAATTTTAACACTTTATTTTTCTGTTTTGCAATAATACTTTTCATTATTGTAATAAAAATCAAACTAATTCTATTGTTTCTTCAAACTGTTTAATCACATTATCTTTTTCCATTGTTAAAGCTATGGTTAACAGAGCTTGCTTTCTTTGATACATTCAACCACATTAACTCCTAAACAGATTTTTGCTTACCAACAGTTTGATGACATACATTTTTAAAAATATGTTTCTTAACTCAAGCTCACTGAATGAAGTGATTTTAATTTCAATGGATAAGTTTTGTGTAATGAAATATTTTCTCGAACCAGTTTCAAATTGATACTTTTATAATGTGATAACGGATGTTTGATTTGCTTTCTAATGACAGATTTTTAGTCCATAGTTATTATATAATTCGTGTTTCATTACTTCTAAACTAAATTTAAACTAAGCAAAATTAAAAGAAACTTGAACTCTTCACAAAATTTATTATTTGGGAAAATTTTGAGAGTTAATTATTTTTTAACTGATATTTTCAATATTTTTTTTGATACTGTTTTTGGAAATTTAATTTCTTTCCCAGATTATTTCCTTTCGTTTTTCAAAGCATCATAATATTTTTTTATCCAATATGTATAGCGACGTTTGTCACCCGTAAATTTTTTGTTGTTAAATTTGGTCATGCCTAGACATTTAGTTCCAAAGACTTAACATTAAAATGCTTTATTTTGAAAGTAGGCTTCGAAAAAGGTAATTCATTTTCGCATGAATTTCAATTTCCATTAAAGTCATACTTTTCAGTCTTATTAAACAACAAAAATAAAATGTTAAACAATTATGCATTCCATATTTTAACAGACAAGAAAGCCAATATTCCATACGAACAAGCCAGTAGTCAAAGGCGGATGGCTTTAAGAAAAATTAATAAGATAGATGAATTAGAAAAATATTTTTCTTTCATCAAAAATGTGATTTAATTTTTTAAAAATGTGACTGTTTAAGTTATGATTGCTTACATATGATGTTACATCTTGATTAAAAGAGTTTAAAATTCCATTTTTTATGAAATTAATTCTTTCGGCATAGGTTTTTAGAAAGAATTTTTTTTTTTTTTTTAGTGAACCAGAATTTCAAGTTATATGTTTCCCCAGTTTGAAAATTTGAAATCATTGACGAATACATTTGACAGTTGTCGGTATGCCCTTGTTAAGTGACACGGTATGTCTTTAGATGTGCTAGTGTACTCGACTCTACAGAAAGTATTACTCATAATTTATGAAATCCTAGATTATCGTATCTGAAATTTGCCTTTCAGCAAGAGAGGTTTTTAAGGCATAGTAAAAATTCTTCAAAGATGATGATACTTTTTATAAATGGAAAGAATTTTGGATGAATCTTATATACATATCTATATTAAGCACATCTTTTTAAATTAATCAAATATGAATTTGTGTTGAGAAAGTTTACTTACTGAAATGTAGAACCCACATCAATGCAGGTACCTCCATTCGCACATTGAATAAGTTGGCATTCAGTTGTGCTACATTGCTGTATATTACGACCATCAAGAACTGAATGAATTGGTCTGAAGATAGCTCCAGGGCTGTTCCTAAATTCGGCCCCAAATATGCAACCTTAATTACAAAACAAAAAATCTCGTATCAGTGAATGTCAATTTTTTATATTTCAATTCATCCAGAAAAAATTACGTAGACTATTATGATAATTAACTTTTCCTTTCATGCAAAAGAAGGCCCGACCCCGCCCCCCCCCCCCCCCCCCAAATCTAAAAATATCCAGAAATGAATGAGTTTTTAAATTAATATTCTTACCGTTTCAAAGATAAATAATATTTTTTTTAATATAAAGGCTTTTTTTTTCTTTTACAAGGCATTATATCCATAAGCATTATAACATTATAAAATAATAATGTTTCAAGCAGTAAAATTTTTAAAAATACATATTACTAAAATTTCTGATGAAAAATCTAAAACCTGCATTTCAAGTAAATAACAAACAATAGTGTATTTAAATGAAGAGGAAATTAATATTATGCAAATTTCTGTGTTTTAGATCTTCAATCGAGAACAAGTCCAAAAATAACGATTTGCAGGCTACTTCAGTTTTGACGGTAGAATTTGATTTTGCATCAAGCCGCCATAGCAACATATGTCTGTAAAAAATCTATTTTTAATTTACTAGGGTTATAAGAGTGTAAATTTTAATAGGCATAAGAACCTTATTTTCAGTTGTTCTCCTCAGAACAGTTATAAGAACAGTTATCTCCTGAAATGCTGGTATGTGACTTACATTATATGATCAAAAGTACCTGGACACTTTTGTATTTACACATTCTTTCGAATTTCCCCAGAAAGGCTGCAGAAACTGCATTTGAAATTTGACCATGTGATGAATAGGCTTGAACTCAGATTTTGCAGCGAAGATTCGGTAATGAGGGCATTTAGGGGACCGACCAGAAATTGATAAAGACAAAAAGATCTCGGCTCATCCTGTTTCACAGGAAGCTAATAATGATTTGCAACTTCCACCTCCAGTTTTCTTTGTTATGCACATAGCTTGCAAGCATTTTTGTAAAAATAGCATGTATATTCAGGAAGATATAAAAGTTTTTTTTAAAAAAAATCCATCCCTAATTTTTCCATATATTTTTTGCTTATAACATGAAGAGTTTTCAACCAAATTATACAAAACTTACAGAATACTCGACAATATGCTATCGAGGCATTGTAATAAAATTTAAAGTAAATACTTGTGTATTTGTAGTAAATTATTTTTTACTGTGCGAAACATAGCATAATTTTTCTTTCTTAATTTCAAAGCCAGATATATAGGGCAAGTTAGATAAAAATTCCATCCAGTTAAATATCATCAAGATTCATAAAGATATCAGCATTGCAGCAAGGTGAATTTCGGTTGCGCAATAAGAGAGAGAGTAAATGATGAGGGTTTTCCACAAACGGATATTTTTTAAACTTGAATTTTCGAATAGTTTTATTGAATTTTATAAAAATTGAATATTCTGAATACCAAGCATACTTAAAATTAAAATACATAATTTAAATTGCAGTTATACTATTACTACTCGAAGTTTATTTTTAAAGCCATTTCCACAAAAGCAAGAAAATAATAATAATAATAAAAAAAAAAACAGCAAGTAGTGGAAAACACCTCACATTTTGTCTCTTTTTGAGACCAACAGAAATTCTATTCGCTGCAATGCCAATGTCTTTCTAAATCTTAATGGTAATTGACTAGAATTTTTACATAAGTTGCCCTATACAGGGTGTCCCAAAAAAGTGGAACAAGCATTTATTTCCTTAAATAATGCTTAGACATATACTTCCAATTACAAAATGTTATCAAATAAGGTGGAAATTTGTATGAAAACACTTTTGTTTCTGTGGAGGCTGTTAATAAAAAGTAAAAAAAAAAAAAATTATACTGTCCCCACAGAGTAAAAGTGCAATGAGTAAAATGTTCCTCTTACACTCAATCTATGTATAAACCAAGTTTCCCGATTCTATCTGCAAAATCTGCAGAGATATTTTTAATTGCAAATTTAAAGGGCTTCTCACAAATTTAAATGGAGATGTTTATTGCAGAAATGCAAATATTTGTCTAGTAGTATAACATCCAATCGTCATGACTTGAAAATAATTTGCTAATCACGCATACTGTTACTCAGTTTCATTGGTCGATAGAGACAACTATCAATTTTATAAAGAAAGGAAGGAAGCCTTAAGGAAGTGAAAATTTAAGGCTTCACATGAAAGTAGCCTAGTACCACCGAACAAGAATATTATATTATTTGCTATCAGTGGTGTGCATATTATTAAGCTTTGCCTAAAGGCAGTGCGGCTCTTCCTTTAGGGCTGCAGAATTGAAAAACCCACTAAAATTATTTAAAAAAAATCATATTAGAGTTTTTATTTTTATTCCATTCTGAGAGTTCGATAACAGGCATAGGATGGAATTGCAGACCAAACAGTTCTAGAAAGCACCAAAATTCGTTCATTGCGATAAGTGATATGAAGGCCGAAGGCGAAAAACTACCCTTCCTGTCTTTGAACTTAGCCAGAACTGGATTTTCGGATGTTCCTATGTGGGCTCTGCCAACTAATGCTTTTTTTTCTTTCTTTTTTCACCCCCTCACTCTCACCAAAGGCTCGCCTTCGCGCTCTTGATTTGTTTTTCTTCGAATTCTCTTTCATTGGCTGTTTTTAGGTTTTGGATTCCCTTTTATAGGCCTCAACGGGAACTTGGCTGGTTACTAGGTATTTTTTTCTTTTGTTAGAAATATCTCACGGAAAAAGATACTACAGTAATTTTCTAAAATAGAATTCAGGTAATTACAATTACAAATTAGGACTATTTAAAGGTAAAGGTATTTTTGAAAAATTGTATTTTAATTGTATTCTATTAATATTTTTGTAGCACTGCTTGTTTCTGAGCAGATGAGCCGCCACTGTTTTGGACAGTTGTCGAAAGTTCACAATTTGAACTATTTTTGTTAATATTTCAATAAAGGTATTATTTGACCATTTTTAAAATTTAATAACAGTTAATACATTCATTGTTATTTCCTAATTCAACCTTTTTAATAATTTATTGAAATATGTGTATTATCCCTGAATACATCGAATAACTTGATCAAACAGCAATCAGATGTATGAAAAAGTGGTCTAAGTCAATAAATTTGCCTTTTTATATGTCTGTAAATTTTGCAGACAGAAACGTGCAATTTTAGATGAATGTAAGAGAAACATTTTACTAATTGACATTTTTACACTATGGGCGCCGTATAAAATTTTAATTTGTTAAACCTTTTTATTATCAATCTCCATAGAAACCACAGTGTTTTTATATAAATTCTCAACTTTTTTGATGGAACTTTGTAATTGGAACTAAATATGTCTAGGAACAATATTTAACGAAATAAACGTTTGTTCCACTTTTTGGGGCACCCTGTATATCCGGCCTCCAAATTATGAAAGAAAAATTATGCTATGTTCGCATATGCACAGCAGTAAAAATTATTTACTACAAATACTCCTAGCTCCTCGAGAAGTATTCACTTCAAATTTTAATATAATCTGTAAATGTCGCGTAATTTAGTTGAAAAGTGTATGCTATAAGCAAAAAACATGCAGAAAAATTTGGGATTTAAAAAAAAAAAAAACCTTTATATCTAACCCGAATATACATGGCATTTTTACGAAAATGCATGTAAACAATGTGCATAGCAAACAACACCAGTGGCGAAAGTTGCGAATCATTATCAGCTTTCTGTGAAACATGTTGAGTCGAAATTATTTTCTTCTTCATCAATTTCTGGTCTGTACCCTAAAGGCCCTCATGACCGAAACTTCACTGTAAAATAAAAGTTTATTATATGGTCGAAGTTCAAGTGCAGTTCCTCTACTCCTTCGGGAGAAAATAGAAAGAAAAAAAAAATGTGTAAATCCGAAAATGTCCGGATATTTTTGTTTATATAGTGTATGTTCGTCTGTACATATACTATACATATTTGTTTTCAAAACGGGTTTAGATTTTTCATACGCAAAATTTTGAGGAAAACATGCAATTATTTTTTTCAAATTGAAACAAATAAATAACAATGAAAAAAACCCAGACCAGAGGATCACTGTTTGTGTAAAAGTGTTTTAAGTTCGGATGACCCAGCTGTATAGAAACATTACTGGAACAAGTTTTGATAAGAACAGAAATAATTTTGTAACAGGCAGAAAGAAAGAGGTAGCAGGGCAATTTGGGCAGGTGTTCAATTTAATGGCTCTGCACAAAATTGTTTTCAGATTTAGTCATTACCTAAGTAATTCAAAGATGCCGATAAACCTGCCTTTGTCATGTAGTGTATTTTCATCTTCACCAATTCGAATTGAATGTCTTAGAGAGAAACAATTTGAAATCAATAGACTAGTCCTGGTGAACAGTGATTTCAAAGGAGTAATGTTAAAGCATTAATTGACAAGGGGGGAAGTATTCAGTTCTTTGTACCAAGGAGGTAGATAATTTTGCTTTTTTTTGTAACTCAAAGAAAAATCTGAACAATGCTGTATGACCCCGAATTTGAATTATCTCAGAATTTAATTCTGAGATAATTTAAACAAGTTAAATAATAATTTTCAGTTGATTTAAGTCAAGAGTAAAAATATCAAGTTATAGCATACCTTTGATTTAATTTATTTTACAATTGTTCCAATATATTTTTTCATTCTAAAATATTCAAAAATATATATTTAAATATATATATTTTTTCTAAAAATCAACCCTGAACCCATAAACCTAAATAAATAGATCATTTTGCACACATGTAAAGCCTGCAAAAATGTATAAGAAATTTTCTTTAAATTATTATCTATTAATATGAAATAACTTGAGCACTTTTAGTACTTAAGGATATTTCCATAATTTCTGAGATTTTTGTGGATAAAGCACATAAAAAAAAAATTATACATTCTAATTTCGACAATGCAAAATCATGCTTAATTTGAAATTATTACTTGACCACTTCATTTGAATAAGAGTTTGTATATATAAAAAAACAGCTAGTAAACAGGAATTCTTTGAAATGTAAAAATCACCTGCCTAGAAATATTATTTAACCTTATAGATGAAAGATGTGTCATTTTCAAATTGGAAACACAAGCTTCTTAATTGTTTTTTTTCCTTTCACAGAATACAGATTATTTTTTGCTCTTTAGAGAATGTATGACAAGTATTTTCATTACTATAAAAAAACTGTGCAGATTCATTTGGAAAAAAGAATAACGTTAAAAAAACACATAAGAAAACGTTTAAACTGTTTAACTCAAGAATTTTTATTTTGTGGCATGTGATTGTCATATTTTGAAACTACCATCCTGAAATAATAAATAGCTTCCAAATGAATCCTCAGAAGAAAATAGTCATATTTTCCTTGAAACGAAATAAAGATGGATTTTTAAAAATGGTTAAAATTAAGATTAACTAAAGATAACCGAATTCAGACAATTGTATTATAAACAATCTGATGTCAATAAACATTATTACTTCCTGTGATAAATGGTACTGTCTCTAACATTTTTCTATTTTTTAAAAACAACTCTTTTCTTTTTGAATAACTCAAAATAATTTCAACTGTGTCATGGTTTTATTAAACAAGTTCACTAATACTGATAACTATATGAGTAAATGCTGTATTCACTTTGACATTTTGAAAGAATGTGTACAATTGCTTTACAATCAAATATTTTTTTATAAAAAATATAAACATATGATTCGATTTTATTTAAAATAAGCAAAACTATGTTTGGATATCGAAGTGTTTGAAGAGGGGGAGGAACCCACATTATCTCAAAATTTAAATAAAATTCATTATACCTGAAAAACCTTGGTATTCTTGCAACTCTTCAGGAAGCAAGCTGAAGTTGTAACTTGGATGTCCTCCGATATAAAGTGCAGATGGAGTATTTAAAGCTGTTAATTGACCAGATGATAAGCCAACAACTTTATTTTGTGAATCCACTTCCATCCAACAATATCGCCGATGACGACCAATGAGAACAGAATGTACTGAAATATTGTGATTTAAGGCACTAACACTTTTTAAAGTTCGAGTGCCTGTAACAAAATAACATTTGCATTGATATGATACCAATTAATATGCTGCGTATGGTTATTAAAAAGCTTATTTAAAAAGGTTATTTAAAAGCTTAGGTTCATCATGTAGATATGTACTGAAGTGCCCAAAGTCTAGGAATACCTTTCTGATATCATGCATTTGTGTGTGTGAGGGGGGGTCCTTGAGCTTGGCAAAGATCAACAACAACATCAACATGTGACTTGATATAACTAGTTGGCAAAAGTCACCAGGATAGAAATTCAACAATGTTGTCAAGACAGCCACCCTTAATTCCACTGTTGTGGTAAGAGATGGATCATGTAAACGAATAGCTCTTTCGATCATATTCCAGATAAGTCCATGCATCTCCTGCCTAGCAGTCTAGATCGAAAGTCAAGAAGTGGAGTTATCCAGAATGTCCTTCAAAATATATTCCCTTGCCATTAGGGCAGGTGAAGTTCATATAGGGCTCAAATAGTCACCAAGAGCTCAGCTTACCGATTTTCTATCGATGACTGATCCACAGAACACCTAATCCAAGCTAAGAAAAATATTTCCCATACCATTATGAAAGCACTACAAGCATGCACAATGGCTTTTTTTTTTGCAAAATAGGATCGATGGTTTCATGGGACTTGAGGAACATCTAAACTAACTTATTGGACCCCACTAGCTTCTTTCAGTCATCTAAGATCCAATGCATTTGATTGCAAACCCAGATGAAGTGCTGATGATCTGGTGAGAGTAAAGGCTCTTGAGTCAGTCTTCTGTTGCCCCATCCTATCAATGCCAAATTCTGCTGAATGGATTTCAGAAACACAGTTCTAAAACATTGCCACTGAATGAAAATTCAGTTTGCTTAGTTTTCTTTGTCTGTTTACATGGACACAAATGAGAAATCTTAAAGGCTGCAACAACATCTGAAATGCTATATCTCATGTATTGAACTCCAACAACCATTCTACATATACACTCAGTTAGCTCTCGCCAAACAGTCATTATCACTTTATGTAACGATTAGAAGACATTCAAGAGACATCATTGGCAACAATCCATCTCTTTATACTCCTTTAATGTGATGTGAATGCTACTTGTTAATTTGCATATTGCTATTCCATGATTTTTGGCACTACAGTGCATATACATTAATTTTGTTACAAAAAATTATATGATGAATTAAAAAATCTTAGGACACAAGAATTTTTAAAAACTGCATGGTGAAGTGTATGCCAAATAACAGGAAATACATGATTCATTTTCCATATTCAAAATAAAAAAAATAAAATATCCAAAGACATTTAAATCTCTATGAAATAATATTTTTTTGTCAGTATAATGAAACCTAACTCACCAGATCCCAAATTAAATGTATAAATGATGTGTCCAGAATACAGTCCAACAGCTAGAAAATCATCAGCAAGATGAAAAGAATCTAATAAAAGAGGAAATGAAAAAGTTACTGCACAGTTAATATAGATTTTATTGATATAATTCCTAAGCAGGTAAGCTGTTCATAAAATGCATTCTTGTTGAATACATTTTATTATTGATACAGGTAAACAGTAAAATACATTTTAAAACAATTTAAACCAGCTGCTCAGCATATAAAAGAAGGGATAAAAGTAATGACATTTCTACTTGAAAGATATATTGACATATATTACCCATTTGTCCATTGAAGAGTAGGAGAGATTTGTGAAACAAATCTATTGTTGAAAACATTAAACGTATTTCTAGATGATAATGGTAATCAGACAATAACTGATATTGTAAATACGATGAATAGCCCATTATATTCCCATACAAAGATGGACGTGTGATAGTCAAATCTATAAAAAAATTATTACACTTAGAACAAATCAGCAATAAAAAATGAATAGTCATCATTTATTCATATAGAAAAAAAGACAGCAAATTTTTTAGCTCTGATCAACCAGCTGTGATTCAGAATAAAATCATGGAAGCATATCAAACAGGTATTTAAATTAATTAATAATTATCTTATATATTATTAACTAAAATATATATAAAATTTAGCACACTTTATTCATTGATTCCAGATACATCCAGTGTTACAAGTTTATGACAGCAGATCAACTACTCCAGATATTACAATCTTAAAGGTAAACATCGATTTAACTTGAGCTGAGATATTAAGTTGAGTTATTTCATTACATAATTTTAGAATAGTTCCTACAACTTCTAATTTTATTAATAAAAAATTTAGAAGAATCCCTACGTACCATGTTCACAATTTTTTCCATGTTTCCCATATGGACAAATACAAAGATATCCAGAATCTAAACTGGGTAAACAGGTGCTACCATGTTCACAAGGATTGGCATAGCAAGTTTTATGTTCACAAAATGGACCAGCAAATCCATCAGGGCATTCACAATTCCAGTGGTCATCAAAACTACAGATAAAAATTGAGACATTAATAATAATTCCTCAAAGTTCTTTGCAATATAATAAGAGCACTACTAAAATTACAATATATATAAACAAATAAAAGTTAAAGAGTGAAACTGTTAAAATATCATCAAAGTGACATTTATGAGTATCAGCTCCACGAGAAATCTATAATATAAACACCGTCTGGAGGCCTCTAACGCTCCAGGAATGTGGACGTGGCTACGTGCCAAAAGTGGCTCGCCCAGAAGGGAACAGGGGAGGGGTTTCTTTTCTTAGAATTCGGAGCGGGGGGAGGGGACAAGGATTTCTTAGAATTTGGTGCATTTTTCGAAGGGGGAAGTGAATTTTCCTTATCTTTGAAAGAGAAAGTGTTCAAGTATTTGTGATAAACAATATGGATAGAGAAGATCCCACTTCAAGGAAATGAAGATTAGCAAGAGAGATTTGCACGAAGGAGGGCGAGACAAAAACAAGAGACATTAAACAGAATTCAAACCGCAAATATTTAATTAATTAGAATTATTTATTTTTCCACTTCTCGGTGATATTTACTTTCGTTTTTGTTAAAAAGGTTCTTTCTTTTTGGCATCTAATTTTGGAATTGAATATTTATATATTTTTCAAAACGAAAGTTAGTGTCAATTGATTCATCATTTCTGTTTTTCATTTCTTAAGCACTGACAATCAGATCTGAGATATTGTTGGCAAGCTAAAAGCCCGTCTTAGACAGGTACAAATCTTCTAGTAAATAAGAAACAACTGTGAAAATGTCCTTAAAACAGCGCGATTTTTGTCACCCAGGTTAAAGCGTTCCGGCTTTGCTTATTTTGTGACTACACCACTGATGAGCATATACGGATAACATATTTTTAAAATAAACTGAGATGCTTTACATCACATTGAGAAAATTTATTTGATAAGTTAATTTAAGTTAGTTAAAATTATTGAAAAAAAGAAATATTCACTAAGATAATAACAGATATATTTATATAAACAGATAGATAAGATTTATATAAACAGATGCACAATGAAATATTCTTGTTCAGGATGCATGTTACTCAAACGATTTCACAACATTTTCTTTAACGGCTTCATACCATTAATTCCAACAAAAATTACTAAATTTCTTACTAAACAAATCATATGCAACTGTTCAGTTACAAAGAAAAATATAAAACTCTTGATCGTATAGCACTGATTATTATTTTGTCACTTTTACAGAAAATATTCTTTTTATTGCCATTTTTCTGCAGTTCTGCATCGCATGCTTTTGTAAACAAGTATTTGGTTGAACAATAACATACTCAAATCAAAACCACATATCAATGCTCATTTATATTTACAGATTTCATTTGAAAAATTTAATTCTTTTTACTCGTTACTTTCATGTAATTTTGGTTAGTTCTATTTTTTTCTGATAGACATATCACTATTTTTCATCTTGGAAACTGCTTCTCTGAACTTTTTGGATTATCATTTTATTTATATCTAATATTTACAATTGTTCTCTTTTTTTATTTGATAACACACATTGCTTACAATACTATTATCATTTTATTTTCCCAATTCTTTAGCCCACTGTGCCAGTCATATTGTCTAAAACATTTTTTTCTTCATTAATCTATTGCCTAGTTTAGTTTAGCTTAATTACCATTTTGAAGCTACACGAGAGCCATTTCGGGACGGATCTCCTCATAATTTTGAACCATGGTCCCATGATACCTGAGCTGGTACCCCCTTTTAAAACTTTCACATAGTACCAGCAGAATAACGTTTTACTTTAGACCGATTTAACGTACACCAGGCTCAGATAAACAGTGGATCTTACATAGAATCGAATAATTTTCTGGGTTTCAGCACATTCAGACAATCTTGATAATTGATTCAAGGAATTCAAGACTTAATTCTATCAAAACTCAAAGTGAGACTATTATTAGGGTGTAACAAAAGTTTTCTCGCTTTTAGAAAGCTTGTATCTGGCACTTATTCTCCATTATTGCTGAATTCAAAATGTCACACTAAAGGTTATATTTCTATTTATAATCTATACTCGTCCAGATTTCTTTCTTTCATTTTAAGATTCCGTGATAGCTGATACATATGCGATAAATTCAAGTCATCCGCGCCTTAAAATAACTTTTTCCATACCACTTAATTTTATAAATAAAGCACTTCAAATTTAATTCAAAGACAAAAGCACTTCAACTTGACCAGTAGCGCGAATCGTCACTTTTCTAGAACACACACACAAAAACTCCGACTGGGTTAGCAAAAATGTAAAATCTGAGACTGCGTTTCCAACTTTCTCTTTCAAACTTCTCTGCTTGCCGGTTAACATGCGCGCTGCGTTTTAAAAATGTTCATGCTTGGATTCATTTTAAATATTATTTGAAGCTCTTGAAATAATCTTCTATCACTTTAAAGAATATGTGAAGACTGCAAATAATAGCTTACGTGATTTAAACGATTGCAACTTCTTTTAAAAGATGTCTTAATACTTTCAACCAACGTCTTTTTCTTTCATTTCACATATACATATAAATATATATATAGAGAGAGATCTATCTCAATGCAATTATCTATCTCAATGCATCATTTCAAACTAGGCCTTAAAGCTATTAAAGCTCCTCGTAGAATTCGTGTAGATGAAGCACATAACAAGATTAATGACTGGACAGCTTGAAACTGGTTCAAACGCTTCAAGGTAGGAGGCCTAACATTTGAAATCAAACTCCGAAGTGGTAGGCCAGCAGCTGTAGATCTTAAAGGGTGTGAACAGGACTGTAGAGGAAAATCCAACCACAAGCACCGAAAAACTTGCAGACTCCAAGGACACTATATGATGAGTACACGTTGTTGCAAAAAAAAAAAAAAAAACACGACGTGTGTATGTCTGTAAAACTCTTCTGGAAAATCCACAGGATTTTTAATTTTTCCAACTAATAGTGACATCCGGTGAGAAGTGGGCATGTCTACGAAACCCAGAAAATTGAGAAAAATGTTTGGGTTTTGGGCAAATAGCCAAACCAGTAACAAAACAATGATGATTTCAAAGAAAGTTTATGATCAGTGTTCAGTGGAATTTTGAGGAGGCCCTTCACTTCGAGATCCTACCAGATGACCAATCTGTCTCCTCTGCACTCTAATGTGAACAACTAGAAAAGATGTACATTGCTTTAAAAAGTAAATATTCTGCTTTTGTTAATCGACAGAGAGCTCTTCTCCAGCAATACAATGCTGGAGCTCGCATATCTTATATGCCCCAATACAAATTATAACAGCCTAAAGGAATATAACTTTTACCACATCCATCATATAGTTCGGGTTTTACTTCATCGGACTATCATAAGTTTCGGTCAATGGTATCTTTTTTATGTAGTAGGTGCTTTTTGAATATTGACGATTTAAAAAAAAAGTGTCTACATAATTTTGCATCCAAATCAAAAGAATGGTATCATTAAGAGATTATTCCGCTTGCAAAAAGATGGCAAGAAAACACCGCATGATAAACTATATTTTCTTTTTGAATTTTTTGTTATTTTGTACTTATATAGTAATAAAGCTTAAGCCCATAAAACAAAAATACTTTTCTTAGGTCCTAACACATACTTCATTTGAACATAGGTCAAATATCCATATAATGATAGAGTATGAAATGCAGAATAGAATTTCTTTACTTTCATTTTCTACAGTCTTTTTTTTCAGATGGGGCATGGCAGTACAGAATCTACGTTCGCAATAAAAGGGCTGCAATGAGGTCAATATGTAAAGTAATTATGTGAGATGACAACTCACAACAAGAGGTACTACACTGGATATAATATTGCATAAAATATTTTATTTTGACACAGATAACAGACATATTCAGAAATGCTTAACATAACAAAAGCTTCAGTTAAAATTCATTTTTACCTTCGGCAGGTAGCACCATTCAAGCATGGATTGCGATAACAAGCACTATTATAACATTCTGTTATTCCTATTCCCATTTCAGCATCTTGGACGAGTTCTTTTTCATCTCCATTGATCTAAAACTCATAGAACAAAAATATCAAAATAAGCCTTAGTGTTTATTTATATAAGTCAACTATTTTATAAATCTATGTTTTAATCCTAAAACTGTAAAAATACATAATAAATAGCATTTTTTTTTTACCAAATTAGGATATTCCTTTCTTTAATAAGATTCAAACCTTTTTAACATTTAGGTAAATGAAACAAAATTCTATTTAAAAATTTGGGTTCAAATGAATAAAAAAGATAACTAATAATTCTTGAAGAAGAAGCTTACTTGCAAAAACACCACACAACCCTCTAAAGAAGGAGCTCGATGTATATTTGGTACTGAACTCTTCAGAGACGGTGGAACACCTCCAATGAAAATGTGACGGAAATCGAATCTGGGAAAAACAACAAATTGCTGTCCACTCATAGGAGCAGAACCATTCACTAGCAAACCAACATTGCAAGATGCATTTTTTATATGAGCAATATCAGGTGTCCAAGAAGTGCTAAAAATAAATAAAATAAAAGCTGTAAAAGGATTCAGTTTTAATTTAGCTTTATTATTTAGCATAAGTTAAATAATTTTTTTAAATGCAATACATTTGAAAGCATAACGACAACTTTTTTTTTGTAAGAACATATATGGGGGGGGGGGGGGGGGTCATATATCCTTAGAACAAAATAGAATTTTCTTGCATTCTTTATCGTTTCATTTCTCTTATCTTCAAGACCTTTATTAATTTGGTTCTTAATATTTATATTTACACAAAGAGAAATATTAAGAAACAAATTAAATTTCAAAAGCTTGTAAATCTTTCCCATAAACTAAAATATATGCACTAGGAAGAAAACAGAAATGTTAATTATAGAGATTTCGATCATGCAGCAACTACTGTGTTTTACTGTTAATATATATACTGATATGAAAGATTTACAAGACTTTGAGAATTAATTTGTGTATTAATTTTTCCATTTTATAATTATATATATATACTAGCTGGGTGGCCCGGCGTTGCACGGGCTATCTCGAATCATGCGTCATTCCTTGGCGAAAAGACGTGAGGTAACGTGACACATGCCCAACATTCTCTCCTAAATAAATAAAGAGAAAATAGCTGTTAAAACCTTCCGCCGACGAAAACGCGTCAAAATCGACTATTTTTTAAAAATACAATATATATATATATATATATATATACACCGTGTCCTGGCGAAATGAATGGCCTATCTCAGGGGTTCCAATTCTTTATTCCCTCGGCTTGATTAATTTTTGACAAATCCTCCCCCACAACCACTAACCATCCATCTATGCAAAGAAGTTTTTATCAATACTTAGATTAGCTAAAAAGTCAAATGATTCGGAATTGACATTTGCCTGTAGAACATTTGCTGGACTTATTTTACTTTTTATTGCTTTTTTACAATAGTATTAATTCAACGCCAAAACAAATGAAATCAGTATTCTAATAATTTTGCACTAACTTTTAAGGATGGCTAATAATTACACACCATATTAATTAACTAGACAAGTGGTATAGTTATTAAATACCAAGTATTCATTTGGAGAAACAAAATTCTTCAATTTTTTTAATCCCTTATGTTTTCTTGTTTCCGCCATTAACAACTTTATTTCGCGTACCCCCAAATGGTCCTATGCGTAACCCCAGGGGAATGCGTACCACAGGTTGGGTACCTCTGGTCTATCTGATTCCGGAATTGTTTTTTTGTCTGACTTTGTACGGAAGGAAGGAAGGAAACAACTCGGCAAAAATCGGGATTGCTACGCATTATTTGCACGGGCTATCTCGAATAATGCGTCATTCTCTGGCGGAGAGATATGAGGTCACGTACACATGCTCAACATTCTCTCCTAAATGAATAAGAAGAAAAGAGAAGTTCAAATATTCTGTCCTTGAAAATTCGACGAAATCGACTTATTTTTAAAAAAATCTTTATTTTGTAAAAAGAAATATATATACCGTGTCCTGGCAAAATGAATAGTCTATCCGATTTCGGAATTATTTTTTTCTGACTTTAGTCCGGAGAGAAGGAAATAACCCGGCGTTGCTCGGGATCCATAATTTTTCATATCCCAGTCTTCAGTTGATTTTTATACAAATATATTCTCTTTTTATTCTAGAAATATCTCCTTTAAATCCTTTACCGTTAAATTAAAACTTTCAAATCAAGTCTCTTTATTACCTTAAAAAAAAATGGTTTGAAGAAAAACACGAGAGGTTTGAAAAAAAGAAATTTTATGTTAAACTTTTCAGCAATAAACCGTATAATAACCAATACAATTTTAAAATGAACAATTACATTTCCAAAGTTTATAAATTAAAACATAGTAGTAAAACCGACTCAGACTCCAGCAATATTTTTAACCAACTCTGACTCCTTCAAAAAAGGCCGACTCCTAGACTCCATCCTTGATGTAAATAAACAAATGTAATTACCATTTACTCGATCTGAAGTATATACGCATGAAGCAAGACGCAATGCATACATGAAATCTCAAAGCAAAATCTCACGGAAAAACCCTATTTAATAAAACCCCTATTTGAGCGATTTAAATTTCAGTGTTTCTTTGTTTCAATTACAAAAACCCGCACACAACGCCATCTATATTGCATTATTGAGGGATACATATTGTGTTGTTCCAGCTTTCAACAATGAAAGAGAAGCACGCAATGAATACGGTTTGAATCGCATTGCAACAATGAAAAGTATTGTTGTAAATTAGTTTTTAATTAATATATTTTTTACTAATTAAATTTTCGGAATTTAAATGGTCAAAATGGATTCCTTGAATTATTCCCCATCTTTTTGTACTTTCCGAGCGCTTCTCCGTTCAGCGGTTCGTGAGAAGATAGCCGGACATAGATACATACGTTTGTTTGCCTTCGGTTTTAATATATAACACTGGCTGTATGGCCCGGCGTAGCAAGGGCTATCTCGAATAATGCGTCATTTTCTGGCGGAGAGAAGAAGCGAGGTCATGTGACACAAACGCTTAGATAAACCATCGTTGTTGGGGATACATATTTTTTCATATTCCCGCGTCCAGTTTATAAACACATGAAGCAAGATGCACAATATACATGAAATCGCAAAGTTAAATCTCACGGAAAAAAGCATTTTTAGTAAAAACCCTATTTGAACGATTTTGATTTCTCTGTTTCTTTATATCAATTACCAAAACCAGCACACAACGCCATTCACATTATATTGTTGAGGGTTATCTCCAATAACCCTGCAACTCCTCCTTTTCTTTTAGGCATAGGAAAAAGCAAAAATAGTAACCTCCAAATATCCTGCACGGGCTATCTCGAATAATGCGTCATTCCCTGACGGAGAGAAAAAGTGAGGTCATGCGACACAAACGCTTAGATAAACTAGCGTTGCTGGGGATAAATATTTTTTCATATTCCCGCGTCCAGTTCATAAACACATGTTCACATCAAAGAACCAGCGGGAGTGTTCTCCCCTAAACTTTCTCGTATACTTCCTCAAAAAGATGCCGTTTCTCCTTCCCCCGCGTGGCTAAAAAAATTCGAACCTACTGTTATCCAGAATCCAATGACTATCAGAAGGTTTTTCATTATAGTGATTGAAAAATATCTAGGTAAAGAATCAAATTCAAAGAGATGCCTGCCGATTAAAACGTATATCTATCGCACACTGCTAGGTTTCACTCTTGCCGTCTCAAGGACAAATTGACGTAATTCGCTCCTTTCGCCTGCACAGAAGACTGCTTCAAGTACGCATGCGCGTGGAAATAACAGATTGGTTTCAATAGTAAATTATACAGACCGACAGACAGTCAACGCTTTGACGGATTTGGCCCAAAATTTTATACCGACCTACATTCCTGATGATAAAACTGTGTACCAAATTTTATCCATCTAGCTGTTCAAGTTTTTGAGTTATAGTGTTCACATGACTTCGGACATACAGACATCCCGTTGACGGATTTTGTCTAAAATTTGATAGAAACCTACAAATTATGTTTAAAGACCACATACCAAATTTCATCCTCGTAGCTCTAATAGTTTTCGAGTTATCGTGTTCACAGACACACATAATTCCAAAATTATGTTTTTCGGACTCAGGGAGGTCTAAAACGTAGAGATTCGTCAAAATATCGAGTTCGAATTTTTTTGACGATTACAATACTTTCTCTTTGTATAATTCGCATACGAGAAAGTAATAATGATTAAAAGCATTAACATAAGTAATCTATATCTTTCGACACATAACTTTACAGAAACAAAACACGCTTGTAAATTCGGCAAATCGTTAAAATGCTTCTGTTTGACGTTATATCACGGGATAAAAAAAGAAATTATACACTTCCAACAATACATTTTTTTTTATTTCTGTCAGCGTCATTTTTTTATGTTAATGTAGTTTCATTATTAAAACTTTTAACGTTATTGCATGTAACATTGTTGTTGTAACAATGTTTTTTAAAGTAAACAACCTTCAACAATAAAAAGTATTTTGAATTGCGCTGCAACAATGAAAAGTATTGTTATAAAGTATCCGAAACAATGAAAAGTATTGTTTTAATTAGTTTTTAATTAATATCTTTTTTATTAATTGTAATTTCGGAATTTAAATGGCTGAAATGGATTCCTTAGATAATTTCCCATCTTTTGGTACCTTCCGCTCGTTTCTCCGTTTTAACTTTAAACCGTGTTTAACTTTAATCTAAAACTAATAACATAACTTACGATATGTAGGCCGATGAGTAAGTTATGCAGACATGACACAGGCTTGGAACAAAAAAAGCTGAACTTCATAAATACGGAATCGTATCAAACATAAACACCGAGAAGTAAAATAAGTAAGATTAATTGAATAATAAATGAATAAATTTATACAAAAAGTGTTCGAAATATTAAAAATATTGTAGAATTATTATTTAAAAGAAAATTAATGGGTGAAAAATGAATTACGTATAAAGTTTTGTTAAAATAAAAACTAAGGTAAAAATTATCTCACTAAAAAATATGGCCATGTAAAAACTTTTTTTGATTATACATAATTATTAAGACTTTTGTTTCTCATATTTTGAGCTAACAGTTCAAGCTTTCTTTTATGCTTCAGTTTACTATTTTCCTTCATTTTCTAAATTTTGCTATCTTTCTTTGATTGGGGGTTTTTCTTTATTTTTTTCTCATAGCTATTTTCTTACTATCAAGTTCCTCCTAGTACCATTTGCCTGATGACCTTAAATTTTTGCACGTTATTATCAGTAGCATCACGCAAAAAACCTTTTTTCTAAAATATTCAAAAGCAGACTGCTTTTGCTCATCATTTTGTATTTAATACTCTAAATTGAAGAATACGTTTCAATATACATTCTTTCTGATCTCTTATCGATAAAATCCGAGATTAATTTGAATGTGTACACGGCGCACAGTTTTTGTTTGCGTGCTATTCACGCCTTTTGTGAGAGCAACCCTTCCCCTCCCCCAACGCTTTACCAAAACTTTTAATGCATATTTACATCGATCCCAAGAATGACAAAATTCGATACCGGAAACGCCGAAATCCGCGTTTCCGCACAAATATGTCATGTCTGTGTTGATAGACAAACGTTAAGGAACGAAAACTAACAAAAATGAAATCGAAATAACTAACAAAAATGAAGAAAAGAATGTTAAAAAGAACGCAAAAATAAAATGGCTTCCTTCACGGAGAGCTTTTTTTCTCAAGAAATTCGGATCGAAAGAAATTCGTGGGTTGATTTTCTATCCAATCAGAATTCGGAATGAATTCTGATTGGATGGAACGAAAGATAATTGGACGAAACGAGAAAGAAAAGAATACAACCTTCAGGCATTCCTCCCAATGCTAAACTTTGACCCCAAAACGCCGATACATAACTCGGACGCTGAACGGCTTTCAGCAGGATTGCGCAATATTTTATGAATTCGAAACTCTTTCGCTTTAGAGCCATTTTTCACACGGCGTACAGTTTTAGTTTGCGTGAGCAACCCCTCCCCCCCCCCCCAACACTTTAACAAAAATTTTAATGCAGATGTGCATCGATCCCAAGAATGATAAAATTCGATGCCGAAAAAGCGGAAATCCGCATTTCCGCGGAAATGTGTCATCTCATAACTTATGAGATGTGATTTTTTTTTTTATCATTTAATAAATGTTTGTTTTGTCTCTTAAAAATCACCTTATGAATGACTAAATTAAGTAGTTAATAACACAAGAAGCCAACAGAAATTATCTACATACATATCTAGTTCAAAAGAAGGAATGTAATAAAATTATTAAATCTATAATTCATGGGGAAAATATCCAGAACTAAGTAATATTCTTGAGGGAAGTGAAGAGGTTATTCTTTTATTTTTTATTCTTTCAGAGTACATTGAAAAAAAAAATATTTTTGACATTTAAATATATTTAATAAAATTTTGCTGGTTTGATTAAAGAAATTTAACCATCTATGCAAAGCAATTATTGTAAAACTGAACTCAGAATATATTTTTTTAATGAATTAATATAGCTTAATTTAACAAGGACTACATAATGATAATTTTCAAACGAAAACTCTAAATGGTGAACTACTTGAGAACGGACATGAATCTCACAAAAATGTTATTAGCAAAAGTATGAGAACAGTATTGATTTTAACTACACTAACTTAAAGAGCACTTACGAAATGGAGACAGAAGTGAAGAAACTGTTATTGACTGATGCATGTGTTTCCATGAAAATGGTAGTTTGATGCCCACATGAAAATTTGAACTTAAGCAACCCATTTTCAATGTATAACATCAAAAAGGAGCCTCCATTTGCAGCTTCTGTAAACAAAATTGTTCCTTCTGGGGATGAAGTCTTGAAACTAATATCAATATCCATCCCTTTTTCCGGATCAATAGCAGGAAGAGCATGCTTGAGGTATGAAGACTTGTGAAATTGTGGTATAAGTAAATAAGTTTCTCTTTCACAGTTAGGTCCAGCATACAACAAAGGACACATGCACTATTGTGAATAATAAGACATTTATATAACAAACCAAAAATATCCATTAATATTATATGGCATAATGCAATATTAGAAAGGTAAATTTAAACATTTCAATTTGGAAAATTAGACAGTAATATAATTTTACAATTCTTTATTGCATATTTTAACATGAGTGACAATAAATAAGAAATGTCCAATTAAATTTAAATAATAACAATGTATGTTAAAAAATTTACAAAAATTAAGCATCTCTTAAAGCAATAAAATGGATGACTATAATTATAAGTTATAGACCAAATAACCGAATTTAATGTACAGAAATGTTGCAGTTCTCTGATATAGGAAACAAATTTGCGATTTATCAAAATAACCCTTTTAATTTCTTGTATATGAAGTATACAAGAAACTAAGAGAAAGTATTGCAATTGTCAAAAAATTCAACCTTGAGATTCTGATGAATTTATAAATTGTAGACCTTCCTGAATTCGAAAAAAACATTTTTGAAATTATATCTGTGCACTTGTATGTAAACATGATAATTCAAAAAAAAAAAAAAAAAATCAGCAAGATAAATAAAATTTGAAAAATTTAGAGTCAAATCTATCAAAGGTGACACTATCTGTCTTTAGGTACATGTACCAGTACATGAACAAGATAACTCAAAGCTGGAATAAGTTAAATGAATGAAATCGGTACATGGTCTTTAGAATAAAACTGTAGTAGATCTGTATTAAGTTTTGGATCAAACCAGTCAACAAGAAGAGGTACTGTTAACAATGTATGTCCCATTCTTTTCACTACATGATGAAGATAAACACAAAGTGTGTGATTCTGCTAAAGTATTGTTACGAACATGGAATGTCACTTCCCAGCAATGTTAGTCTTATGGCTGGGAAGAGAGTTCTATAGGGATATGTATGAGAATTGCGGAGGAATGGAGCCATTGACCTCCAACCTTGGCGAAAAAATGTAGGATCTCAAGAATACTAAAATTTTCTCGATATCTCTATTAGGGACCGAGATCCAGATTTCTCCAGATGTGATGTCACGGTCTGTTGTGGAGGCTATAAATAGGACAGCACTCAGATCACAGGGCAGTGTGTTGATCGACTGGGATCGCCATTAGAGTGCGAATGTCTTTGGAATCTCTCATTGGAGTTTTATCCGCTTTGCGAGCTAGTAAGCTGTTCGACACCGAGTGGTACTGAAAGTGCTGTTCTTATTAGTGAATTACTGTCTGTTTGTGTTGCTAATCTGTGCAAGAGTTACTTATCCTGTTACTTGCGCTTCGTGTTTTCCGGAGTATTCGAGAATAAAGTGTTATTCTCGAATGCTTGTTGGACTGTTTTCACCGTACAGACACACACACAAAGGATGATTTTTGTAACAGTATATTATGAAGTATGAGAAAATGAGGGGAGAATATTTCTATGGATATCTATCAAGAGTATAAGTTCTAATAAATATTTTCCTTTATTCTTATCCTGTTATCATTGGCTTTATTAGGTAGATTCTTTATAGGAAGTCTACCTATTGCAATGGTTCTCATGACACGACTTTCGGAAAATTTCTGCAGATCTTCACCGATCATGACCCCTAGAACCCAAAACCACCCTTCGTTAAAAAGTTTATATATTTATATATATATAACGCTTTTTCCCATGTTATTTTTATTTCCTTAAATACCACTTTGGCACTCTAAAGGAAACTAGTTTAGCACTTCGTGCTTTCAGGCAAAAAAAGGCTTTATTAATTTTATTTTCCCATCAGTTTTTGATTATTCTCAATTTTTTTCAGTATCATTTCTGTACTACAGCAATTAACTTGCTTTTTTACAGTTAGTAATAATCTGGGTGTATCAATGAATTTTGTATTGTGATTTTCATAACCATATTTTTATTATGGCATGACAATCCTTTTTAGTACAGAAAACTGTGTCTTGGATTCACTTTTTATTCATATATCTTAAAGATGACAGGCAGAAAGAAATGACAATTCATATGTCTGCAACAAATGGAAGTGCCAAGACTGAAGCACTGGGATTCAGCATTGATCTATACAACTTCCTAAGCATTATGAATAGCAATAGTTAGCATTAGTTATTGCATAGTAATATGAACCTGCGTTCACTGATTTTCATGCATTATTCATCATGCATCATCTGTTTTGAAAATAAATCATCTTGACAAATTAGAAAGTACCATTTCGTTTTGATCTTTATATCATATTTTCCAATTTTAATACTCAAGTATTTCAAAATCGTATTTTTATCTTTGTGTAGATTTTATTTTAATAATTTTATATTTTTTAGACAGTAAATCTTATGCTAATATAAATGTACTAGTATTGGTAGACTTCTCATTTGACAAAGAGAGAGAGAGAGAGAACAGCTAAATGTTACCTTTGCCTCATTAAATATTACACAAACATTTGCTAAGCTATTTGGAATCTTACTGCAACATAGAATTAAGATTAGACTGTCGCTTTTATTAATTTCAAATTTTTGATTAAATCTGAAATTTTTGCAAAGGCAAGTAACAAAAAATAATAATAATAGTTCAGTTTTATCAGCTATCCAAACACAAATTCCCACCTTTCAAGCCCCAAACACATGACAATGAAATGTTTAATTATTTAATATATAAAGTAAGGCATATATTCGGTTTGAATTAATAATTAGAATACAATCATTTTAAAGTTATTTTACCTCACACCTCATTCCAGCCATTTCATCAAACTCAGTTACAACTGTGGGAGTTCCTCCATTTTGACAATGTAAATCTTCACAGTAATCTGGGAGGCTTCTGCCAGCAGAATCAGATGAATATACGGGTAAGCTATAAATTGCACTTGTTAAAGGTATGGCATTTGAAGCTACATTTGGCACTTTGAAAGGTATAGAAGAAGGAGAAAATGCATCAGTCATATCTAAAAGAATAAAATAAGATAAAATAAATTATTAAGTCATTTTTCATTGAGATAAATAATTCAATGAGCATTTCTCTTGTTTACTGCAAATTAGATGTTATACAAGACTATTTTTTTTATTTAAAAAATTAGTTTATTTATTCATTCTTATTTAATTAATTTATTTATTCTTGCTTATTAGTCACTTTATTCATATCTTGGATCCAAGAATAATTTTAAACAGCTTCTTTAAAAGAGAGAGGAAATTATAAATACAAAACATTACAGGAAATTCAGTATTAAGACGAAGCTCCTTTTCCTTAAAGAAAATAAAATGAAAACCAATATTACTATATATTTGTGTAAGAAATTATTTTAAACACTGGTGGTTTGTGCATGATTTTTTGGATTGTTAACAACATATCTGCTTATAAGGATATGAAATTGTGAAATAGATCAAATGAAAAAATTTACTAGAAAGCTATGACCTATTTTAACCTATCATTACATTGCTTCTGAAGGAAGTCTTAAATTAATTAACCAAATTAAAACTTTATTATGCCTATAAATAAGGTACACTCCAGGTTGAGGCAGGGTTTCTCAAACTATGGTACATTACATTATTTTTGGAGGTATAATTCTTACACAAAAGATTTGAATGAATGTAAAATAGAATCCTTTTTAACATTTTGTTTTAATCTTTATTATTCAGATATATACATATTTTTTTTCCATTTTTGGCACACACTCCATAATTGATATCTACAGCAGCAGCCACATTGCCCATACACTAATTATGACTTTGAGATTAATAGTGAAACAAGTAGTAAGCTTTTCCAAGAATTTAGCTTGGTGAATCCTTGTATCACCAATTCGTCTTTTTCCTTACCTAGCACTCCAATAGCTAATTGCAAGTCTTGAACTCTTAATATTTGCAGTATGAACATAACTGAATAATATAAATTTAAAATGTTTAACAGGGTGCGTAGTGAGAAATTGCTGCAAAAATTAAGCACTTTTAAGGAGTTTTTAAGCACCTTAGCCAAAAATATTAAGCACCTTTGTGCATGCATCTATATAGACCCACGTATTTTCAAAGCATACGATGATTTCTGTTTTATAATACTGCATAGTTTTTATTAAAAAAATTTTAATTTTAAATATGTATTTTTTTAATTTTAATATTTTTTTCTGTATTTGCACGTCTTCTATTGTAATATAAAGGTTGTCTTTTTGATTTGACAAAAAAAAAATGATAATGAAAAATGTCAATTAATTAACCAAAAGTTAAGCAAACACCAGTTAAAGTTAACAAATTACCAGTTAATTTGCTCCTTTGGGATAATTATTCCAGTATTACAATCTACAGCAGTGCCCATTGTTGAAGAAAGAGGGAGCAGAAAAAAGGTCATTAATAGTCCAGTCAATGAAGGATTTGGAAAAAAAATAAATTAAATCATCTAGTTTTAAAAATTGGTATACATGTTCGTGAGGGGCTCCTGATGAACAAACTAAAAGTCCCTGGCCCTGAGGGGGGGAACTCACGCCGCCATTTTGGATTTCATGCCCCTTTTATAGTTTTTCTTGAATATCTCGAAAATTATTCAGTTTTCAAACTACAATTGATTTAGCAAACTAAAGAGCATAAAATTCCATACAAATGCATGCTTTTATGTTTCTTTTATCTTTAATAGTTTATGAGGTAATGGGGCTCAAAGTTTGCCACCATCCTGGATTTTATCCCCCTTTTTCAGTTTTCTTGAATATCTCGAAAACTATTTAATTTTCAAATCACACGCGATACAACAAATTAAAGAACGTGAATTTCCCTACAAAAGCGTGCTTTTATTTTGTTCTAGCTGTAATAGTGTCCGAGATATGGGCTTCGAAGTTTGCTACCATCTTCGATTTCACCCCCCTTTTTTAGTTTTTCTTAAATATCTCAGAAACTATTAAAACTAGAAGATAAATAAAAGCATGTATTTGTAGGGAATTTTACATTCATTAATTTGTATTATATGTAATTGAAAATTGAATAGTTTTTGAGCTATTCAAAAAAGACTAAAAAAGGGGAATGAAATCCAAGATGGCGGCAAACTTTGAGATCCATTATTTCCCAAACTATTAGAGGTAGAAGAATAATAAATGCATGTATTCTTAGAGAATTTCACACTCTTTAATTTGTTAAATCAATTGTAATTTGAAAACTGAATAGTTTTCGAGATATTCAAGAAAAACTAAAAGGGGGGGATGAAATCCAAGATGGCGGCGCAAGCTCCTCCCCCACGACCGGGGACTTTTAGTATGTTCAACAGAAACCTCTCGCGAACATGTGTACCAATTTTCAAAACTATATGATTTAATGTTTTTTTTTTAACCCTTCGTTGATTGAACTATTAACCAAGAGTTTTTTACAAATTCATCCAATTTGAGGCCAGTTATCTCAAAAACTATTAAATCTAGAAGAAAAATCAAAGCATGAATTTGTAGGGAATTTTAAGCTCTTTAATTTTTTTTAAACAATTGTAATTTGAAAACTGAATAGTTTTCGAGATATTCAAGAAAAACTAAAAAAGAGGGTGAAATCCAAGATGGTAGAGCAAGCTCCTCTCAGGATTGGGGACTTTTAGTATGTTCATCAAGAGCCCCTCATGAACATATATACCAATTTTCAAAACTTTAATATTTTTCTCACCCCCATTTTGGGCCTACTTTAACTGGACAATAAGCATCATCTTAAAATGAGTTGACACCCCTGGATCTATCTCATCCAAGATACCTTCCCTGAATTCTTCCATTTCGTTGATTTTGTTTCCTGATACATCCGGTAAACAAAACTTTATGACTATACTTTCGATTTATCGTATCCAACATCTGGGGGTAAAAATGTTTTCTTTGCACTTCTGGAGAAAACTAAGCACTTTTTAAGGACCTTTTTTCAAATTTAAGCACTTTTCATGATGCTACGCACCTTGTTTAATTAATTAATCATAATTGCTTCATTTAGGGTGCATTGTTTAACTAGAAAATGTTTTTATGGCAGTACATATATTTTTTATTCTTATTTATAAGGTACAAAATTTAAAAAATTCAACAGGAGGCTGTCTCTGCGAAATGGCAGCTGGGATTGAGGGGCGTAGACTTACCTTACTCAACTGTGACTAAAGTAGCTCTATGTGACTATTAACTCTATAGTCTATAGTGACTATTAGTCTAGTATGACTATGTGACTCTATGTAATATTCCATGTATCTATATAAAATTCTGCGTGATTTTCACCAACTTTGCAACTTGACTGTGACTAAACCGTAATTACAAATTCTAAAACATTTTTGCAATCTTCAATGTCTACCTTTATCTGTTAAATGAAACTAAAAAACACTCTCTCTGTTATTTGGTTGCAGAGCTATAAGTGTTTAAAAATACCACAGAAAAGCGTCATAATTTTTTCCTTTGCCGACACACCGTTAGACCACTATGGAGAGACGCAAGTCTACGTCACAAGTTTGAGAATCCCTGCTCTAAGGTATAAGCATATAAATAAGGTATATTATGATATGGTACAGTTCATCAGAAAAGGATGCAATTGCTGTCCGTTACTCAGGAACTAATAATTCCACATTTAAATCAAAAATGCCATAGTAAAATGATCCCTTTAAGAGTATGGAATTTATGTTAATGAAAGGGATCATCTCCACACTAAAATTCTCACCAACTCAATTCTTTTTCAAACAGCAATACTCAGTTTTAAATATGAACTCAAACTCTCAAGATTAAATTAGCTTCATTAGATATAAAACTTCGCCATTTAACAGAAAAGGTTCAGCAGTTGAATTTAGATGACCTAATTTTAAATGAAGGTTTTGGTTTTATTTTGATACATCTCTATATACATTCATTATATTTTTGCCTTGTTCAATTAATCTTAAACAATTCAATTCTTAGTTAATAGACATTATGTGAAAAATTAAATATATGTACTTAAAAAAAACAGGGTGCTGTAATTATATAGAGCTTGCATTCAGTTAATAACAACAATTATTGCTTTACATTACATTGCTGCATAACAAAAATCAAAACTAAGTATTTTTTTCAAGTTTAACATAATATTTCATAATATTTATTAACTATTCAACTTATATCTTAAAAGTTTCTGATGATACAAAAACTTTGGTAACAATCAGTTGAACAACAACTGAAATACTACTGTGCAAAATTTCAGCCATTTTCATCCAGTAGTTTCTGAGAGATACAGAGATATTCAAAAGTGTTCAGAATACTACAATGTTGACATATTTTGTTTTACTTTAGTTTTTACAGATTGTGATTAACAAGAGAGTCCAGATGTAGGAGTGTATCTTGATTCTTGACCCCAGATATTAGAGGCTTTAAAAACAGAATTTCTGCATGTTCAGTCAAATATATGAATTTTCCATTAAGGTCTGCTTTAAATGCACAAGAAATATATTTTTTTTTCAAAATATCATCCACAAGATGACAAAGATTTAATTTTACAAAACACTAAAACAAAAAATAACGTTCTCCATAGAAAAGTTGCATTGAAGGTAGACACTTCAATAGAAAATTATCTCAAGGCATAAATAAATGACAGGCAGATTATACCTAGACTCATTAACTTAACTCTCAGCTAACTATACACTCCATTGGAAAATGGGTTCAGTTTGAATGTCTAATAGACATCGGAATACCTCCAATCAACTATAGTTATTTAATTTATTACTAAATTTTCTTTTGAATGTTTGTAATAATAAATATTGAATGATCCGTTTCAGATATAAAGATAAGTTTGTGTAGCACGTTAAAATACATCCTCCATGTTTAAGAATACAAATTTTATTCTGTAGGCAAATTATGTATGACTCTAAACATACAATTTGTTACATTTGATAGCTGTTTTTGATTTATCTTAGTGTTAATCACAATGAGGCACTGTATGAGACCCTGCTTAAACTGAAAAAGACTACACTGGATACTAGGATTAAGTAAGAGGATTCCTGCATTAATGTTCAGTAAAAAAATTCAGCACTATTTGCAAAAGATACTTCATATCAAAAGATTGTAATATTATTATACCAGACTACAGCAAAAGTACAAATTTTCTGACATGGTTAATTAACTTAAAATCTATAAAAAAGTTATATCAAAATTTTTTTTTACCTGAATTTGAAGTTGTTAACAATACGATCTTGGAGGAATTTCTATAATTGTTGAAAGGAGGATTTGATTCATATTTTTCATCTGCAAATGTCAATTTAAATGTTTGCATTTCGCCCCAGCTTGAAAAGAGAGTTGGTGAATAAGAATCAGATATATTTACATTTTCAATTTGAAAAAGAGCAGATGTATGATCTTCAGTATTTAAAAATGGCATGGCTGTGGGTAGTAATGGTATAGTTGGGATAACATCAGTTTTTACAACTGGAGACATATAGGTTTCTGTGACATTGAGCTCATTTGCTTCAAAAAAGGAATGCTGTCCAACTAATAAGTGTTTTGTAGAATTAGCTGAGAAAAAGTCTGTTTTTGTAATATGTAAACTACCTTGTACATCAGATGTTTTAACGAGTGATGAAATTTCTGATGGATACAAATATGCACTTGATGTGAATGAAGAAATGTCTAAAGATATAGTGCTCTTAATGTAAGATGGAAAAATAGGAGCTACTTCAATATCAGTTGAAAATCGTGATGAAACAATCGATGGCTTCAAATAGGTTGAAAGACAGTCTTGCCCAAAACACAGAAAAGTCTCATTGCAAGTTGAACCTATAAAAATAGAAAAATAAATAAATAAACATGGCATGCAAGTTAAAACTTAATGGCAAAAACAGGTACCGTAAAACAGAGTTACTTTGTACTCTTGTGGTGGTAACTTTGTATCAGTATAAAATTTTTGTTGCAAAATGAAATAAAGACCATTGATTAGTAGTAAAGGATTGGGAATTTTTCTCTCGTTTCTCGGCAACACTGACTAGTATATTTCATGCCTTCAACCTATATAGCAATCATTCAGGAGGTTACAGAAGGGGAAAAAAAATGGCAAAAATTTTATTACCTAAGAACAACAGTGAAGAAAGTACAACATTTTTTAAGCTAAGTGCAATTAAATATGAAAGATAACAACCCTAACTTTCATTTTGTTTCTTTGAATACCAATTATATTTGTTAGTTAAATTGTAATTAATTTTTTTTCTGATGTGGGGAACTCTGCACCGAAAAAGATGGTTTCTTTGCACCACTGAAATTTGCAGTACAAAGCAACTCCAGTTGGTTTTTTTAAAAAATTATTTTTGTATTAAATAATGATAAGAACAATGTTTGCCTTTGCTTCAAATATAACTTAGAGAGTATAAAAGGAAGTTAAGGACTTGTAATTATATGAATTTCTCTCCAGAGACCCTAGAAGTCTGCTTTAATGCCTTTTCACAAGGCTAGTGTACTCTTAAAGAGGCAGATGCTTTTTTGGTACCCCCAGGAAACAGTTTGTTGCAAAAAAAGCTACTATAAGGAAACCTGGAAATCCCCTAGTTTTCCCTAATTTGAAGGAAAAGACAGTTGAAACTTGTATAATACAGTTCAGTGACTTCAGTTTTCCCATCAATAGTGTAGATCGAAAAATGATAATAAATACTTATTTTACCAAGAAGGTGCTGTAAAATAGATAGATATATTAATAAAACACCAGAGAATAATTGGATAAAAGGATTTTTAAAGTACCATCCTCGTTTGACCGGATGCCATGGCATAAAATTGTTAATTATAATCAGATATTTATAAAATTTTATTTTTTTGTATATTTCTACCTAGGTTTTCAATAAATATATCTAACATTGTACACAGTGATTTGGTTATAGAAATATACTGAAAAAACAAATAATAACCAGTGCAAGAATTCCCACCTATGAGGTAATCAGATATTTATCAGATATAACTTTCAGATTTTAACTTTATCAGATAAAACTTTGCACCAAAATTTCAAAAAAATATAATTTATTATTTAATTGCTGTATGATCTAAATTTTGCTGAAAAACGTTTCTCTAGTACTCACTCAATGAAGAAAAAAATCAGAAAATTCCTTTATTTTAGAGAAAAACGTGTAATTATTCTTGAAATTCTTTCTGAAGTCATGAAAATCAGTTCAAAGTAATCTCATTTTACAGTATAAACAAAATTTATTTTAAATGGAATTAACTGAATTCTGAAGTATATTATTAATTAAAATCTTAGAAATCATTTTTTAGGCAAATCTGTCAATTCATCAAAACTGTACAGTTTCTTTATGCAATACTAAAAATTATAATTATAATAAAAAGCTTTTATGATATCAATATAGCATACCAATAGATAAATATTTCTAAATATCCAAAGCTTTTCTTTCAAATTCAATGCACACCCTCAAGTACCATTCCTTAGAAAGATATTTACATTTACGAAGAATTTTCATGAATACATGGCGATTACATTTTCAATATTTTGTAATTTTAACAACCTTAGTAGCAAATATAGCAATGGCCTGTTAGTTTAATAGGCAAGTAGAGCAACTGCTAGAAAAATATTTCCTTTTATACATCATGAACATGTAAGTTCCACTTAAAAAAATCTAATAAAGTCAGAAAACTATAAAAGTTAAGTTTTATCTTTTATGAATAAAGTAGGAATATTTCTCTTTTAAGATACATATATCTAAGGAAAATGTTCAAATATGCAAGAACAACCTTACAATTAATTTTATATTCAAAATTCACAATTCAAATAAATTTAAAGTTGGAAAATTTTCTATTTCATTACCTTTAAAATAAAAAAGAATTTATTAGTTTTGAAATATTTTCTTAAATTTTTGGACTAAGGCGAATAAATTCTAAAACATTAAGAACTGCTTTCATCATGACACTTTGATTTTCTAATCTTTCATTTAAAATAACAATAAAAATATTTATGATTTTCTTGATGATACTGGCTAAATCATTTGGCATACTAGTATATTAGAATGACTCAGCCAAATTGAACCATTCAAGGCTAGCATATTATTGAGTTCCAACTCTATACTGCTTTTAAAAGCAAATGATAAGAATGAGTTTGAGAAATGAAAAAAATAAGAGTGATAATTTAAAGTCATATAAGTACTTTGCCCCCTTTTTTTGCAATGCTTTTTAAAATACAACATACACACCTAAATATCCTGCAGGACAAATGCAAGAATAACCATCTACATCATCAACGCATGTTGCACCATTTTCACAAGATGGTTCGGGAACACATTCATTATATTGAAGTTCACAGAATTTCCCATGATAATCAGGGATGCAAAAGCAGGTAATGTTTCTTGAAAGTGCCGGATCATTAGATGATCCCAGAAGGCACAAACCTCCATTACAAATACTTCTTTCACACACCTCAATTTTAGTTTCACATGTTTTCCCAGTCCATCCTGCAAATATGAAGAGACAAATAAAATTAGATATACGTATATTAAAAAAAAGATACTGACTCAAAGACCTTATTATGAACAATGAACAGTTTATGCCTAATAATGTTACAAAACAGCAAAGAAATGATTTGATTTTGATTTGATGTGACTTTCTCTGGCACAAGATCCTCAAATGGGATAAGCAGCAAAGAAATGAAAGGTTTTATATTTCATACACTTCAAAAGTTTTTGTATCTCTTCAAATTTTTTATAAGATTACTAAGAATAATCTTACAAACATGATAATTCATTTGCTATTTTAATAACAGTAGAAGAATTAATCTGGATTGTGAAAAATTTCCCCAATTTTGTCATAATCATTTTAATTTCTATTCTATTACTTTTACTGACTAACAATGAAAAAATTATGCAGAGTAATTAAGTTAATGTGCAATGTTCTAAAATCAGAATAATGTTATACACATTAGTCTAACTTTAAAAAAATGATAATAGGATTGATAAAAAGAAATTTAAGCATTTGTATGAAAAAGAAATTTTAAAATGCAATAAAATTAGTTAGGGACAAACAAATAAATATTAACTTAATATAAACTTTGCTTCTATTAAATTTTATTAATAAGAATTAATACTTGAAAATACCTGCAAACATTTTTTTTATTATTTCTTTCATCAATGTGAACTGCACAATTTGCTAGTCCTATTGTGTGCAAATTGAAATGAAATTTGCAATGACATAAGTAATGTAATGAGTAGTATATTTATGCTCACAAAAATTTTGTTGGCACTTATTTTAAAAACTTCCACCAGCAACTTTATTGTCAATTTCTTTTATTTTGATCGCAAGTAATTTTAATTCACCAGTAATTATTTTAATAACTGATTATAATTTAATAATTAAACAAATTAATTATTAAAATTTGAATCTACTATATTCTTCAAATATTACAATAGAGGTATATATTAAATATTTAAATACAGTCACTGAATAGAATGTGACATCTTGCCTGGGTGACATTTTAGCAGAGAATGAAGGCACAGCAATTACTGGTGACTGCATTTCTTTCTGAAAAGTCATGCACTGGCCAAAGTCAAACCCTTTTGTGAAATTCCTTTTGATAAAAGTTAAATTTAACAAATAAAAAAATTACAAATTAGATAGATCTAATGTAGTTACCTTTTATTAAAATCTATGATGTTAAAATTTTAAGATCCAATAAAAGTTTTTTCCAAAGTCCAAAATAAATAGATCAATTTTGCATTAAATTGAGACAAAAATGAAATAAATAAGAACAATTGCTATGTTAAACATACTGTTGAAATAAAAATTAAAGCACAATACAGATTTCATTCTACATGCTTCCTCATTTACTTTTTGAATGTAGAAGGTTCTTAATTTTAAGAATGGAGCAGAGAAAAAAAAAAGAATAATATATTGTGATATTTGTAATAAATTGTATTAGAAGTTTCAGCAACCCTTCCAAAAATGCATTATCTATATATATTTAAAATAATATGGTAAAACCTTCAGACAGTTCATCAGCCCCAACTATTCAACAGATTTCGATAATTTATATTTCATATGAAAACTTATGATGTCTAGATATGCCATCAAGGGTCGTCTGCCTCCCCAGCACCCTCCATTTTAGAACAAAATTGAAAAAACGTTTCTCCACTATACATTCTCTATGGGAAAAAACCTTTAGACAGTTCGCCAGCCACGACTACCCAACAGATTTCACCAATTTTTATTTCATATGAAAGTTTATGACGTCTAGATATCTCATCAAGGGTCGTCTGTCCAACTTTTTTTCATACGAAATCGAAAAAATATATATAGAATATATGGTGGAGAAATATTTTTTCGATTTCAGTCAAAAATGGAGGTGCGGGCAGACGACCCTTGATGACATATCTAGACGTCATAAGCTTCCATATGAAATACAAATTGACGAAATCGGTCTGGTGGTTGGGGTTGGGGGATTTCTACAAGGTTTTTCCCTATAGACAATGTACAGAGGAGAAGCGTCTTTTCGATTTTATTCGAAAATGGAGGGTTGTGTGGGAAAGGCGACTTTTGATAACATATCTAGACGTCATAAGCTTTCATATGAAATAAAAATTATCGAGGTCCGTTGAGTGGTTGGGGTTGGCGAACTGTCTGAAGGTTTTACCATATTATTTTAAATATATAGATTCCAACAGTTCCATCAGAATGACGCGTCAAAAATATTGTAAAATACCTATTGTAGGTGATGGAAACTGTTTATTTAGGACGATATCATTCTGTATTTATGGATTTAAAGACTTTCATGCCAAAATTTGCGGGAAAGTTATACAAAACATTACAACTAGAAGAGGTTTATTGAAAGATTTTACAATTTTAAAGGAATCTGTTGTCTAGAAAGAATATGAAATCTACTATGGTTTTATGGTCTGTTCCACTGATCTTCATGCAGTATTTAAAACTGAAAAAAGTAGTGGCTGAGAGCCTCGAAGCAGCGAGGTGGCAAGGGCAGTGCTGAACAAAGTGGGTGCTGGCTGCGAACCCACCAGAGGGCGGTGAGAACGGCTAGTTATCTATTATAATGAATATTTATAAATAGCATTTCATATGGTACTTTCATGATGGCAGTATTATTTTCATTATTATGAATGAATATTGCTTAAAAAGTCCTACTTTCATTTCTGTAACAAGTAACTTTAAATATTAAGGGGGAAAAACATTTAAAAGGGAATACAATTGAATAAATATTACATTACCAAAAGGGCAAAGGCAACTAAATTCTGGTTCACCCACACATATTCCTCCTCTTTCACATGGGCAAGTAGGTAGTTCACAATTCTCACCAAAGAAGTTAGGAAGGCAACTTTACAAAATAGAAAGTTCAAAGACTTTGAGATTTCATTTCAAGCAGAATTTTTCATTAAAAACTAAAACACAATTTATTTAGAAAAACAATTATATAGCTAATCTAATATTCTTGGTTGCAGGTTTCCATATTATTATTAATAATAAAGCATTATTTTATATTTTATTATATTTGTAAATAGTAAAGAAAAAAAATGTTTTATTGCGTGTAACTAATTTTTAAAGACTCTCAGGTTAACTATGTTTGTTGTTTTCCCGTCAGGCTAGAGAATGTCCAAGTTGTCAGAGGAGTTGACTTTAAAACTAGCAATATAGTGATCCCAACAGAGAGCATTGAGTCATCACATACATGCTGTGAGTTTTAAATTCCATTCCTAAGCTTTGTTGATGGTTGTAACAAAACTTTATTAGGAACTGCAGCCATTTGAAATCGAAGTGGTATTCTAATCAGACGCATTATTAGGATGAGGGCAATTTCCCCTGGGCAATGCCTGTCACAACATAATTATAACTGAAATTTACAATCTGAATTTAACAATTCTTTTATGATAGAATAATGTTCACTCTAACAAATAACTAAAATTTATGATTAGAAGGTGTGAAGGAAGACTTCATAATTAGAAGTAGAGATAATTAAGCTAAAACATTTGGAAAAGCCGGTCCTAGGGAATGATTTTTGCCATCAGAAAATGAACTTTAAAACAGTAAATCTAAGATCTTGCATACACTATCCAAAAAGTAACTGTCAGACAAATTTCAAGTTTCTATGCATCATGGTTGTGAAATTTCATAATGAGTCAGTCAATAAGTTGTATTTGATTTTAATATATGCAACAGTAAGCATGAGTAACTACACTGAGCACTGCTGAAATGAACGATTACATTATCCCAGTAACTTTGTCTTTGTGCACATGACCAGGTTAAGGCTTTCCGTATCCCAGTTGTCCATACAGGCATATTTGGTTGTGTGTCATATCAATTGAATCGCCTATGTTGGCTGTCTCTACAACATTCCTTTAGTAAAGCATTTGGAACTTTATATGCCATGACTGACATTCAACCTACACTATTTTAGGACCCTTGTACCTATTTGAAATGATTTCATTGAATAAACAAATTTCAAACAATGTTTGTAAAAATTATGTGATGTAAATCTTGTTAGTAATTGTATGTGGTTTATCTTGCCTACTATTATGAAACAAATATAATAAAATTGCATAGTGTTTAAAAATTAAATCATATATAAATAATTTTATAACTAAGGGAACAAGATTAAAAAGTGTTATTTGACTATGCATCACATAACACTTTTTGATTAGTAGGTAGAGTAAGCAGCAAGTAACTTTGGGCAAAATGCAGATGTCTATGCATGTGTTGTGTCAGAGGCACCAAGTATAACCTGGGGATTTGTGAAAACACAAGAGCATTATGATCACAGACAGTTTGCTGAATAATAGATGATTATTATTGAAATAAATGATGGAATAATGAAAGTAAAATGCTTTGTAAGTAATTGTACATATAATCTGATTCCAGCTTATTAAAAATAGTTGAATATTAAACTAAAACTCTCATCCATGTTGCGAAACAAAACACTATAGTCAAGTAGAAATAATTTGAATCAACAAACCAATGATTCTGTGTGGAAGGCCTAAAGTAAAATATGCCCCCAGGCTAAATGAACAAAGGAAAATTTTAACAGTAGCATTCACAAAAAAATTATGTAGAATTTTAGAATAATTGAAAACAAGATGCAATATGTAATCACATATGTTAGCAAGTGCTTATAAACAATATTAAAAATAAATATATATATACACCTGAAATTATTTTAATATAACTGAAAACAATATGTGATATGTAATTGCGTATGCTAGTAAGTGCTTATTAACAATATTAAAAATACATATCCTTGAAACAACACTGATAAATGTTAATTTAACAGAGGAGATATTGCTTTTTGAGAAGCAATTGAATTCATTGTCCAACTACATTTTAAAAACTATAATATTCTGTATAGCAATATAAAGTTGTCACTTTCCTATATACTTTTTTTGCCTCATATTGTAATTCATAAATACAACCAGCCAATATGATAAGTCCAATGAAGCACACTATCTTAAGCAATATCTTTAAAAATGCATAATTATATTGAAGAAAGGTTAAATTTTATATTCTTTGACTATCAATAGGGAATTTGTTTAGATTATCAAAAATAAACATTTTATCACATAAACAATGTGTATATAATGGCAAAAAATTGTCTAAAATATAGACTATTTCTGTGAAACACTCTTTCTCGCATCAATAAAATACGCTTTTGAAAAAACGAAATTATATGGAAGTAAGGAAGGTGAATTGAAGGGAAAAGAAAAAAAAAAAAAAACCTACTAATGAAACAAGGATTTATCACATAAGCAAATAATTAAGCTTTTCAAAATCAAGTTTCATCCCATAGGTTATAAATCTCTTAGTAAGACAAAATAATAATACTTTATTGCCTCTCTGCACACAAAGAAAAGTATGTAGGATTAAATGGGATATTTTATTAAGTCTAAAATGGTATAGGTATAAAGGGTTAAATCAGTGCAATACATAAAAGGTGTAACCAAATTCGAAATAATATAATAATAAAATGAAAATATTTCCCTTACCTGCAACTACTTGTATTGCTGGGGCCTAAAATACAGGAGCCACCATTTTTGCACAAATCACTTTCAATGGCACAAATATTATAATAATGTTCACAGTTAATACCTATTTAAAAGAAAATACATTTATGTGAATAAAATTTACATGAATATGTATTTAAAAATATATTTAAGCTAAATTTATTTTGTTTTTTTAGGAATTTGATATTTGTGTGATGAAATATTCTTCATGCATTTTTGTTTAATAAGTGAATGTAGAAAATAATTCAAAATATAATAACAGGGTGCCTATAAATGGTCAAATAAAAGTAAAATTTTAAAAAATCATTCTTGACTACATAAAAAAACACTATGATCTCATTTTTTTAAATCCTTAAGACTCATTTACAACTTTTCCAAATTCCAAAATTTAATCATTTAGAAATGTTTTGCATATTTCAAAAATAAATTAGAAAAGTTGTTCATGTATTGTGTAAATTTTCAATTTTTATCATAGCAAATTTAAAAATAAGTTTTTGTACACAAATACCAGATACTGGTTTCCAACTCATTTTTTCATAGGGTTTTCAGTAATTTTGCCAAATTTCTAAAAGCTTTGAATGTAACACACATTTTCAAATGCTCCACTTTGCTTATTTCTACATATACAAAAAAAGTATACATGAAATTTAAAAAAAAAAAAATGGAAAGAAATTCACTTGCCAGTCAGTATACATTGAAAAAAAAAATCTTAATGCATAATAATGTTAATTTTAGATATTAACAAAATGCATAAAACTAAAACTAAAAAAAATATAATAAAGTTTTATATATGTAAATAAGCATTGTATCATCATACAAGATTAAAAAACATCAGCATTTTCATTAAAATCTAAGGAAGTTAATAGCAGAAAGAATGAAAAGCATTATAGTGAATTTTAAATCTTCTGTATGATTCATTCACTAGTTTAAATCCTGGAAAAATGACAAAAAACTGAAAGAATTGCAGTAATTGAAAATATTTAAATGAGGGATAAAGCAATGCAATTAGTTTTGGTTAACAAGTGTGGTTCAAACTGGAAAAAGAAGAAGGGGGGGGGGAAGACAAATTACTGGCTATCCTACCACTATAGTTTCTTTTACTTAAGTTTTTAGTAAAAGAAACTGTAATCTGGTAAAGATAATAATAAAAATAAATATGAGGAAATAATGCTATAAGTTATTGTTTGGCCGGTTTATTTATAAGGTACATTATAAGAAAAATAAGATCTTCAATAAATATAATATACATTTTTTATTATTAATCAGCAAATGTAGCAAATATTTTTCTATTATTAATCTAAAAGCTTCATACAAATTTTGAATTCCTGCCTCTTCTCATAAAAGGAAAATTCTCATGTTATTGATCAATAATTGCCATAATTTGAAAGGTTTAATTTATAACATTGCTTAAAAATTTAAAGTAAAAGAAAGACAAGTATTCAACTGCAAAATTTAAGTTAAAGAACAATAATTGTGCTATGAGAGAAAAAAAATGAAAATCCCATTTTTTAGTTACACACTGAACCGAGTAAACATAAATTATATCATAATATCATAAGAATATTTCAATCACAATATCATAAGAATATAAGAATCATTTCAAAAACTAAACAAAAAAAGTCATAACTGCTTCAAAATGCACCACAGGAAAATTATTAAAAAAATGTAGAAAAAAAAAAGTATAAATACAAATTATACCTGTAAATCCTAAAGGGCAGTGACAAATATAGGAATTGATTAAATCTTCACAAAGGCCATCATTTAGACAAGGATCAGACAAACATTCATTAATATCTGTTTCACAGGATGAACCTGAAAAAAGAGCAGATTTCATAATAATTTCCTGATAAAAACACTACTTTTTTCTTATGTTAATATAGAAAAGAAATTATAATTATATAATAAGTAAATAAAGCTAAAAAAAGAAGCTTCTTAGAAATAATAAATTTAGATTACTGAAAACTTTACAACAAACCAATATTACAAAAGTTTTTAACATTATTGATATTTAGACAAATTCTTAATACTCATATTAAATTTAGAAATTTGATAAAACTAATAGAACAAATTATGAATCAATGCATTGCTATTTCCTTCATTCAGTGTTAGTTATGTTGTACATGCTAAGACTCAAGATTCAACTATTCGCTGCAACCTCTCCCTATAATATGAAAAGTAAACAATTTTATATGTACAAAACAAAATGTTCCAAAAACTTATTTAATTCCATAGCTTTAAAGTGTAGTAACATTTATCATTATTATTTATGTCATAATATTTTCATAAAACAAAATTTAAAAGTTACATAGGAAAGGAACTATACCATCAAGTAACATGTATAAGCCACAGATATACCATTATTTTAAAATGATATTATTCAATCAACAAGCTTCTTCTAAATCCTCAAAAAACTTTGTTAAAAAATTAAAGAATTCTACTAGTTCTTCCTTTTATTCTAATCAGTGGTGTAGTTGCAAAATAAGCAGTGCCGGAATGCGGTAACCTGAATGACAAAAATTGCGCTGTTTTAAGGATGTTTTCACAATTTTTTAAAATTTTTTTCTCATAAAAAAAGCATTGCTGGAACGGCATTCAGGTGTGTTCTGGCTCCACTACACCCCCCGATTCTAATAAACTTCCACTGGCTAAAGTTTTTTTTCACTATGTTTGATACAGTTGCTGCTATTAGTCTTTTAAATAAAACAAATAAAGGGGCACATAATTTATGATTTGAAATAAATTTTAAAATATTTAAGTCATCTAAGAAATTAAAACTTTTGAAAGGTAATTTCTGTAAAATTTTAAGATAAAAGTTAACTTATATTTATTTACTATAATTTGTCAAAAAAAGTATAAAATATTTTGAACATACAACTTCATCAATAATTATCTAAAAAATAAACATACCTGTATATCCCTGATCACAAGTACAGGTAAAAGAGTCAATACCATCAATACATGATCCTCCATTTAAGCAAGGCTCACTTCTACAATCATCATAATTAGTTTGGCAATTTAAGCCTGTGTAACCATTTTGACAAAAACACTGGTGTCCACCTGATGCAGTATCTATACAAACTCCATGAACACATGGCTGTGTTATGCAAGAACCAGGCAATTCTACTTTTAAATATTGAGGATCTGATGCTACAGTTAATGCCAGATAAAAGCAAGCAGCTAAAGACTGATATAAAAAATATACCATTTTGTGAAGATAGTGGCATTATTGTTTTATTCTGTAAAATGTTTAAAATAAAAAGATTAGAATGCCAAAGATGTAAGCTTCTATGCCATCCATACAAGAAATCTGCAAAAGAAACGAGTAATTAGAATCGTAATTAACTCAAATTTTAATAAATATTTTGACTGATGATCTTTTTTCAACTACAGAACTATGGTCGAAAAAAAATAAGAGTAAGAAATGCTAACTTTTGAACAACAAAAATTTTGAAGACTTTCAACTTTTATAAGAACCAATTAAGCAAAAACAAAAATATTCAATAAAAAATGTCAGAAATTCGAAATCAGTGCAGTTAAAAAGTCAGTATATTTAGATTCTTACATAAATTATAGTGTTATATAATATATAGTGTTATATTATAAATGTTGAATTAAAATAAAAAAAATTAAAATACAGAAATTCTTGTACTACAAAATAACTCGTGTCTCGAAATTATTTTATAAAGACACATTTTATGTTTATACAAAATATTGCAGTCGATTTGAAAAAAATTGTAGGACAATACTCGTCCCAGAGAAAAAAAAAACTTGTTCATTAAATAAAACAAACTAAACGGATAGACGAAAAAAAAGTGTACCATTATAGAGATATTGCCTACGATACAGTAATTGAAAATAATGTAATTGCAAAGGTAAGCAATAATTAAATAAGCCCACAAGTTTTGTTTCACTTGCAGTTGCCATGACTACAGAATACTAAACAAGAAAGAAAAAAAAAATGAAGCCAAACAAAATCGGGGAAAGTTGAGTAGTTGGACGACTGCTATGAAAGCAATAATATTTATTTTGCAGTCAAGCCCCTTAGCTACTGAATGGACGAGTTTTCTGTTTCATTCACTTACATTAAAAACCTTGAATCCTTGCTAGTTTTGAAATAGCCTCCCATAGTTTTGAAATATTTCACATATATTGAAGAGTTTTCTGCTTTGTTTACTTACATTAAAACCTTGACTTTATCTGATCTTATTATTTATATTGGACTTCCGCTTTGAAGATCCATTGACTTAGCATTACACCGAAATACGTATTACAGGCATGTAAACGAACCAGAAAACTCATCCATATTATTATCTGTATTTTAATTAAGTTTAATTAAGCATCAATCACGTGTCTTCTGACTATGGACGAGTTTTCTGTTTTATATTTACATTATAATGCGGTGACTACGTGATTCCGGTGTAATGCTAAGTCAATGGAATCTTCAAAGTGAAATCTCATGCAAATAAAATCG
>BGPR01000879.1:218966-284695 GCA_013235015.1 Araneus ventricosus
TTTTCTTCTTGCCCTTGTTCCTGTCCTGCTTCTCCTGCCCATATCATTGACTGCATTGGCGCCTCTGCGAGGCAGCTGTGGAGTGGGGAGAGCAAAGGACTTGTGGAGTGGTTAGAGCGACATGGTGTTATGGACCTGGTCTAATCTTGGGTCAGGGGGACATGAAACAACATGAAACAACAACAGTTGAGACCGTATTCTGGCACCAGAGACCTGGGTTTGGGTTCTTCTCCTTAATACACCAATCTGCTGTGTATTAAGGAGTGGTACCCGTTAAATCTGTTGTGAGTTAAATATAATCCCGCTGGTATGGTGTGGAAGTGTGGATAGGGGGGACAGCTCAGATATTATATTATCAGACCAAGGTTCAAAATTAAGAGGTCCGACTCAAAATAGCCATTGTGTAGCTTCAAAATGGAACGTTAATTTAATTAAACTCCCACACAAAATTTCATCTTTCACACACTTTTTTTGGTTTGCCTCCTCCTAATTTATCTTAGTTTAATTCAAATATATACAGACTAAACAAAGAGAAGATAAGACAAGGCAATTAAGGGATTAAATCTTTATATCTTTTAAAGACATACATTTTCCCTCACATCAGTGCAAAACGCATTTATTGTTCTCATCACAGTTTTGTTAATATGCTTATTTTCTGAACTTTATCTTAAGTGCTCACCATCTGACCAATTAGTCCGAGAAAAAGAGCCCTAAATTACAAGCATGAAGGAGTTTAAAAGAACTACTCTTCTGCATTTACCTTCGTGTTCCTCTTACCTTATTAAGAAACATTTTAAACTCATAGTTCATTAATAATATTCCACTTCTTAAATTAGTATGTATTTTATTTTTATACCATCAAATGTGTACAGCATTTTTCTCCTATATTGAAATGTATTTGAAATATTCAATCAGATAATGACATTTTATTTTTGAAAAACGAAGTACATGAAATTACACATTGCAAAATTATATTCGATGAAAAGATCACTGTTTAACGCAATAATTCATAACAAGTCATCAGGGTTTTTAAATTCTCCATAATCCAACCTTGATGTACACTGGTGTCCAAAAATAATGTACAATTTTAAAGATGGTACAAAACTGGAGTTCATATGGTTATTATGGTTCGCAATCAGTTTCTGAGAATCGTGGGACATATTATCGTTGGAACTCACATTTTACAGTGAAGATTCGGTCACGAAGGCAATTAGGAGGGGCCACCAGAAAGGGATAAAGGCGAAAATGGAGTTTGACCCATTCTGTTTCACAGAAAGCTGATAACGAGATGTAACTTTCATCAATAGTTATGTTTGATGTGCATAATATTTATATGCATTTTCGTAAAACACAACACAAATATTAGGTTATGAAGGTTTTCTTAAAAATCTCAAACTTTTCCTCATGTTTTTTATTTAAAGCAGACAAAGTTTTCCACCAAATTGTAACATCAGGATGGGTCAAGCTCCATTTTCGCCTTTCCCCCTTTGGGGCCCCCCCCCCCCCCAAATTGTACGAAACTTACAGAATACTTGACAATAAAGGATAAAAGGGTAAATCCTAAAGTTGTAATTAATGGCGCTCGGAAAGATTCTGGCCTGAAGATAGTAGGCAAAATGCCTAAGAGGAAGGCGATATTTTTTATCGCGATTAGGACCTGAGACCACGGTAAATGATATTACCAACTTTTTGGCTCCATTGACTTTGAAATTTCTTCAGTGTCATAGACTTAAGACCAAGTATCAAACATATGCATCTTTCCACATCGACGTTTATGAAAACGACCTTAAACAGTTATTGGATTCAACGGTTTGGCCTGAGGGCTGTTTTATTGCAGAGTTTTATGGTAAATTAAGAAATGACCAGATATCCCAAGAAGTTATTCCTAGGTCCGACAGCAATCATCCTTCTTGCTTCGCTTTGTCGACTAACATTGATTCGAAATGACTTTCTATGCTTTATCAGAACGTTCGTGGTTCACGCACCAAAGCTGTTGAGTTCTATAGCTCTGTGGCTTCGGTGGAATATGATGTTATTTGTATTACTGAAACATGGCTTTGTGAAGACATTGATTCCTGGCATCTATTCGACGATCGTTATCTTGTTTACCGAAAGGACCGTGGTTCCTCATCTAAATCCAGTAGACGTGGGGGTGGTGTTCTCGTGGCCATCAAAAAATGTCTTTCTTCCCGTAAATTGGACGTACCTGGCTTGGATCTCGAAGCTATCTGGATTTCTTTAAAGTTAAATCATAGTAAAAAGATGCTTTTATGTGTTGTGTATTTTCCACCTTCCTCTCATGTGGACTCGTATGTAAAATTTTTTGATTGTTTCGAGGGATTTGAATTTTTTGATAAAATTTTAATTTGTGGTGATTTTAATTTACCTATATATGATGATTTTTATGATCACAATAACCCTATTGTTTCTGAATTGTCGAATTTTATGAATCTTTTTAATCTGGGTCAGTATAACAATATTCTTAATTGTAATAATAAATATCTTGACTTAATTTTGACTAATGTTGATTTTAATGATATTTCTGTCGGGCACAGCGATAGCCCTTTGGTCCCTGAAGACAAACATCATCCTGCTCTGTCAGTTTCCATGGGTCTTGTACCTGTCCACCTAAATAAGAGGAATGTCAATATCTTTAGATTTGATTTTAAAAGGGCAGATTTTTTAACCATGTGGTATATGTTCCGTGAAATTGATTGGAATTTTTTACTTGATTTTAATGACATAAATGATGCAGTTTTTAGCTTTTATAATTCTTTATACGATGTTTTCAGCAGTACTATTCCTTCTAAAAAATGTTACTTTGAGATTTCTTTTCTGGTACTCAATGGAAACCAAGAGATTAATAAAAAGGAAAGCTACGGTCCGTAAATTAGCTTTAAAAGATGTTAATCCTGATTTATTTGATGAATTTAAATCCCTACGATCTTCTGTTAAGCATAATATCCAAAAGGATTACAACACGCACCTTCGGCATATGGAAAATTATCTGGTTTCGTATCCTATGAGGTTTTGGTCGTATTTTAAAAATAAAAACATTAATTCTCCTGATAGTTTATTCTATAATAACGTGCGCTATAATAATGATGGCGATATCACAAATGCATTTGCTGATTATTTTAGTTTTGTTTTCAAGCCTAGCACGGACTTTGATGGAAATGATGAATGCAAAAGCGACTGCGTCGGTGATCTTGTCAAAATCGAAAATGTTACCTATGATGATGTGGTTTTGGCTATCAGTGAATTGAAATCTTCCTTAACTGTGGGTGTTGATAATATACCTTCTTTTATTATTAAAGGATGGTTAGAGTTTTTGATTTATCCTCTTCTTGTTCTGTTTAACCTCTCGTTAAGAACAAAAGTGTTTCCTGGAGTCTGGAAGCAAACAAAAATTATTCCTGTTTTTAAAAAGGGGGATGCACAGAATTGTAAAAATTATCGACCTGTTGCTATTTTAAGTCCTTTTTCTAAGATTTTAGAAAGTATAATCCATAAAAAGCTTTACAACCAAGTTAAAAACCTAATTTCCACATCTCAACACGGGTTCATTCCAAAGCGCTCAACAACCACTAATTTATTCTGTTTGGCAGATAAAATTATTTCCTCATTTGAATCTGGTTCTAAACTTGATGTTATTTACACCGACTTTTCTAAGGCCTTTGACTCTATCGATTTTGGCATTCTTCTTAAAAAGTTACAAGGTATTGGTTTTCATGGAAATCTGATTGATTGGCTTCTTTCTTACTTATGTAAGCGATCACTCTATGTTTATTTTAATAATGCTGTTTCCCATGAGTTTACAAGTACTTCCGGTGTTCCACAGGGCTCTAATCTTGTACCTCTGCCTTTTATTTTATTCACTAATGACCTTACTTGTGTTTTTAAGTACTCTGGATGCCTTTTATTTGCTGACGACTTGAAATTGTTTGGTTCAATATGTTCCAATTTAGATTCTGTTGTTTTACAAAGAGATCTTGATTGTCTTTTTAAGTGGTGCATAGACAACAGATTACACTTGAACATTGAAAAATGTAGTGTTCTTAGTTACACTCGAAAGGCTCAACCTTTGATTCATGTATACAAAATTAACAATCTTGTTTTATCACGCTCAAATACAATCACTGATCTTGGTATCATCTTTTACTCCAAACTTGATTTTTCCCAACATATCGATACCATGGTCTCTAAGGCATATCGCAGGCTTGGATTTCTTAAGCTTAGAACCAGAGAATTTTCCAGTGAACTTACCCTCAAGGTCTTGTATTGTGCTCATATTCGTTCCAATCTGGAATACTGTAGTATTATCTGGAATCCCAATTACCGAAACAAAATAGAAATTATTGAGAGAATACAGAACAACTTCTTGAGATATTAACTTTACAAAAAAAATGGATTTTACTTGCATGATATATCTTCTTTACTCCTATGTAATATTTTTAATATGCCTAGTTTATCCTCCAGACGAGATGTTTCTTGCATTCTTTTCTTTTACAAAGTTATTAATGGTTCATTTGATTGTAATGATATAATGAGCTCAATAGATTTCGCTGTGCCCGCCAGATTTTTAAGAAACCAGAGTTCGTTTCCAAATTTAGATTCAAAATTTAATTATATTAACAGGTTCTCGTTATATAGGTTTTATAAAATTTTTAACACGTTCTCTGATGAACTTGACATTTTTAATATGTCTCTAGGTGCTTTTAAGTCGAAATGTTTGTATCTTTTAAATACATGATATGCTTTATTTTGCCTTTCTACAACATTTTAGATTTTTATGCTATTTGATTTTCCGTGTTCTTATGTATTCCACCAGTTTTTTGGCGCCGTGTTTGATTTATTTTTATCTTAAGTGTTGCATTTTTTTTTAATCTCAAGTGTGTATTTACGTTTTTAAACTCCTGGTGTGTTTTTTATTAGACTCGGTGTTTGCGTGTTTTGACTTTTTGACCCTTTCTTTTTGGAAATGAACTTTAAATTAAAAAAAAAAAAATACGGCTTTTGGTGTCATAGTGTGTCTTAAAGTTTTGTGATTATGTGTTTTCGTTTTTAATTATATATACGTTTGCATAAGTTTTATAATTTTATGTATTCTCTGTGGTCTACTTTTTGCTTTCTAAGGCATATATATATATTTTTATTTGTTATTTACTGATTGTGACTTTTGTTCTTTGTGTGCTTGTCAGCACTCTGTAAATGTAGTTTTCCCTGTAGTGTGCTTTTCTTTAAATAAATAAGTAGAAGAAGCAGTGTATTAAAATTTGAATTAAAAAGTTGAATATTACAGGAAATATGAACATTTGTAGTAAATAATTTTTTACTGCGCATGTGCGAAATGTAGCGTAATTTTTTTCATAAGCCAGATATATAGGGCAGCTTATATAAAAATTCCAGTTCAATACCATTAGTATTCAGAAAGATATCGGCATTGCAACTTGGGGAATTTCGGTACACTCTAAGAGAAGCTAAATGATGAGGGTTCTTGCACAAACTGATATTTTTTAAACTTGAATCTTCGAATAGTAACCGTCGAACTGTAATTTAAATTATGTATTTAACTTATAAGTATACATGAGTATTCAGGATATACAATTTTCATAAAATTCAATATTACTGTTTCAAGTTTAAAAAATATCAGTTTGCGCAAAACCCCTCATCATTTAGCTTCGCTTAGAGTGTGTCACCAAGTTGCAATACCGATATCTTTCTGAATACTAATGGTATTGAACTGGATTTTTTTTTTATATAAGTTGCCTTATATATCTGGTGCTGAAGTTATGAAAAAAATTACTCTACGTTTCGCACATGAGCAGTAAAAAATATTTACTACAAATGCTCATATTTCCTGTAATATTCAATTTTTTAAATTCAATTTTTAATTCAATGCTTCTTTTACATATTGTCAAGTATTCTGTAAGTTTCGTACAATTTAGTGGAAAACTCTGCATGTTATAAGCAAAAAACATGTTGAAAATTTTGGGATTTTTAAAGAAAACCTCTATATCTTCTCGAAAATACATGTTATTTATAAAAATGCATGTATGTACTAAGCAGAACAAATATAACCATTGATGAAAGATACATCTCATTATCATCCTTCTGTGAAACAGGATGGGTCAAACTCTATTTTCGTCTTCATCCCTTTCTGGTGGCTCCCTAATTGCCCTCGTGACCGAATCTTCACTGTAAAATGTGAGTTTCGACGGTAGTATGCCCCACGATTCTCAGCAACTGATTGCGAACCATAGTATCCATTCTAACTCCAATTTTGTAGCATCTTCAAAATTGTGAATTATTTTTGGATACCAGTGTATGTATATAGTATACCAAATGACAGGTTAAACTGTAAGCCATGACTTCAAGAATGCGGCAAATTGTTTCTGACGGAAATGAAGCCAAGAAAATGTTTCCCACTCCAACGAAATATTACGGGTTTAATTTCCCACCTAATTTATTTCGAACAAATTCTGGAGAAAAAAATGCTTCTAATTTAAAGTTTTAAGCAAACATGATGTCATCTCATTCAGAACCTTTAAAAAATTTTAAGGATTTGATTTTTTAAATACAAACTTGGAATGCATTTTCGATAAGTTATGTTGAGTTCGCATGACGTTGAAGTGAGAGGTTATGATTAATTTTATATATATATATTTTGCCTCCTTTGATTTTACCTTAGAAAATTTCAAATTTGATTTTTCTCAAATAATTTTCAATAAAATTTTTAAAAATTCTTAGAATAAAATAATATATTAGGCCAAAATTTCTAATGTATTTTAAAATAATTATTTTCCGCTAAACAGTCTCGAATAAGAATTTAAGTGAAGTGGCAGAACGAAACATTAGGGAGGCCACGCATTTTTTTAATGTTTTTTTTTTACTCCGTCTGCAAAATTTCAGATTCAGACATTCATTTCAGATTCATTATCTTGAATGCACAAGAAGAAAAATTAGATATCAGGTAATCAAGCACTGACATTCGATCTTGCCTATGTCTGAAATGGTTGAACATGAACATAATTTTTGTCATTTTCTTTTGTTAACGATACTTTAAAAATGCGGAATACATAAAATTTTCTTTCGAAATGCAGAAAATCAGCATTGATGAGAGCAAAATTGGATGGAAATTTACGTTAATAATTTAATCTTACCTGTTACAATAATTTTTGTATTCTTATAAAAAGCAGTCATCAAGAAACATACTAGCTAGGTCGAAATTATGGATAAAGAATGATGTTCATTTAGATCAACATTTAAAATATTCGCATAATATTCACTATCACAGAGGTGAGCATTCACTAACATGTTTCCATGAACGAAATAATAAAATAAAATAAAATAAAATAACCCCTTTTTTGCGTGAAACAAGGAATTCAGTTACACGTATTCGACATTATTTTGAATGAAGAACGGGAATCTATTAATATGCTACAGAAATCAGGCGTAAGGTAGTAGTGTTGATTTTCTATGTTCATGTTTTGTCCTGACGAAGTTGAATAATCCAAAAATAGTTTGAAAAGAATAGTACACGTTGTTTTTCCTAAAACACTGTCGATATGAAGTTAGAAGACATAAGAATACTCATTGGACTATGGTACTTTAATTTGCTTCAATCTGAGAAGATGAAAATAAATAATCAGAATCATCCTTTAAAGTATCATTACATTCTGTCTCGTAAGCTTCTTTCCCCAAGAGCTTCTCTCTGAATTAATAGTACAAATTACGCTCAAGTGCAGATACGAAAGTGAAATCTTTTCGATTTTTTTCATTAACCAAGTCTCTAACGAAGCTAGTTAAAAAAAAGAATAAATAATATATTCATTTAAGATTCTAAGAACGTCATTCCATTGAATGAAAATGCACAGTGGAATACAGTATTCCTAAAAATTTAAATCAAAATGTTTCGTTAGCTGAAATATTTCTCATTTGTTTTCAAAATTTCTATGGTGACTTATGTACAAAATGATGAATGTATGAAATGATATGATATGTGAGTAATTGCTGATGATGAAAAATTGTTACGGGCCATACAAATTGTCGCCAAATTACAAATCGTTATCCCAAGAACAATTTCACAAGAATAGAAGTACTTAACTGTAGCTTTCTAAACTTTTATCAATGATGATGATTTTTGGTTGGTGAAAATTGCATTATACGACCAGCAACAACATAATTTCGTAAAGGATTTCTTCATGTTACACTAAAAATGTTCGTAGAAGGTTACACTAATTATGCAAAATAAGTATTTGTGCGATTTGTTATGAAATCGAAACTTTTATTTTTATTAATTAATTATTAATTTTGAGAATATTTGTTAAAATTTTTTAATTTTAGGAATTATTTCTAGATATTTGCTGTGGGATCCTTCATAACGGAGCAGATACCAAGTAAAGAATCACGCAGAAAGACTATGACGATTTTATTAAGAAACCTCAAGAATGTGCATATGTGCATCTTTCTTAGAGGGAAGGCAAAATGTACATGCCAAAGATCTTGAGAATGTGCAGAAGTTTCGTTATACTTAAATTAACAAGGATTTATGCTGTTTTCTGTGTACTCACAGTTAAAAATTGTCATATTTTCAAAAAAATTTACATAAAAATTAAATCGTTATTAAAAATGTTTCAAAATGATCAACATTAAATATAACATCGTTGAATAAAAAAAGTTATGAGACATTTATGTCATGTTTAAAGTAGTCAAGTCAAAAAATAGTAATAATAAAGTAAACAAAATAAAAAATAGTAATAATAAGTAAAAACAGTAATAATAAAATAGCGTCATGTTTAAAATAGTCATGCAAATATTAATCAACTAGCCGTCTTCGGCATCCTGCTTATTTGCCCGGAATATTGGTTATCTTATCTGTTAACCTATTAATACGGAAAACATAACTATTTAAAATTTCCCCTTTATTACTTGATAGGACCACAATTTATGCGAAAAGCATTTTCTAAACATGCTTTCAAAGTAAAAGCATTTTAATATAAACTGTTTTGAGTTAAATATCGTAGAATGGTCAAAATTAACAAGCTAAGAAATTTGCAAAATTTCTATGTCATCTTTGTATATGTGGTAAATTCAATTTATCATCTTTTTTAAAATAAATTCTTTTTAACGCCGCTTAATTTCTAGAAATATATCTACTTCTACTTTAAAGTACTTCGACTTTAACTCATGAGTCGCGCCAAACTTCAATTTTCCCCAGGTCTCTCAAAATTTAATCACTGTGACTTTCACTTCTAGAGTTAAAACTGCCCTACCCGTTAACTTCACTAACCCTATAAAGTTATATTACTGATCTTAATAAATATGAGGGGAATTCCTGTTCCGAGTGGATGAGAACTGTGAAAGCGTTGCCAAAGCTTTCTACTTTCATTTTTGAGACTTGCCGGGTAACATACGCCACCTTTTGCACGTAATATTTAAACTATGGTCATGGATTAGATCTACTCAAACTATCATCTGAAGATTTTAAATTCCTCTTTCATTATTTAAGGAATATGTTTCAAGATTAAAATAAAAGGGATTTTTGGATTTCCCCTGACTACAACTCTTTAAGATGTCTCTACACTCCACCAAAGTTAATACATATATTGCATGAAAGAATAATATGATGCTTTGGAAAACAAAACGAAAAAAACTGAAAATGAAATTAAATTTACTAATAATATTTTAAAAAATCATTTAAAAAAAGAACTATACGTCAGAATTTTCTAAAGTGTAAAAAGTAAAATTTTTTGTCATAATTTTCTTAGCTATAATGTCTAAAAGAAAATGAAAAAATAAATTATAATATATGCTAAATTAAAATGAAACTAAAAATCTGCAATTAGACCCCCCCTCAAAAATGCCTATTATATTATAAAAGTATTAATTTGAAGCTTGTACGGAAAAATATCTCACTGAACAAAACTTTATCAAATGGAATAAAAAAAAAATTCATTCAATGAGTTTGAATTGAAAAAAAAATATTTTTAAAGGTATTTAATTTTCGTCTGCAGTAAAGTCAAAATCTGGTAGTGACTAAATGTAATTAATGCATCATAATGCAGTTAATGAAATGTAGTTAATGTATCATAGAAGACGAACGTCGTTAACTGGATCTTTCACAATGGAAAAATAATAACATGAAATGATTTGATGAAACAATGAAATTAGGTTTAATTTAGTTACAATTATGAAAAGTATTGCAGTAAATCATAAGCAAAAATATTTTTAAAAATTTGTTAAAATCAGAGAAAATTACTCTGATATCATTTATAAAAATAATTTCTTTGAATTTCAGAACGGCGCGGCGTGAAAATCTTTTCTGCGCGCTTCTCTAGCTCAAAGTTGGATTCAATTTGGACGAAACGTAATTACTTTGCTTAATTCAAGCCGCACTGCAGTTAAATTTTGCAGAAAATTTCAGTATGTAAGATCCTTTCCCTTGAATTAAGAGGTAATTGACAGTTCTTTCGATGGTTTATAATAGTCCAGACGAAATGGACTTTAACATGGAAAAAATATATAACAGAAATTTTGTTGCTTTAATTTGTTGGGTCGGCCACACAAACATGGCACTATATTTTGCAGACGGAGATAAGACCTAATAAGGGGGGGGGGGGAGGGGAAGGGAAATTCGAACGATCGGTTTTTTGCGTTTAAATAAAAGGCTATTAATCTGAGAGAAAAATTTTAAAATAGTTAGTTATAGCTAGTAAAATGATATATAAAATGAGTTGTCAGATGTTAAGATAGCTTAATTAGAGCAGGAGTAAATTAAAAAAAGATAAATTTTGGAAAAGCATTTTAAATTTTTTTTTACAAATAAAGTAAAATTTTTCAAACTTCACGTGAATACTCATTATGTAGTAGGGTATATATGGTAAAAATTTCAGATCCAGGATTTTATTATTTTTTGAAAATTTAACTGTTTTGAAAAAAAGAACGTTATTGGAAAATATGTGTAAGTACTTTTTTATCAGCCTGAATTAGCAGAGAGAAAAAAAAATCCTACTTTAAAAGTGTTGTTCTAGAATTTCAAATGGCTTTGTAATAGTCAATTTTCACAAAATAGTGAAGAAAATTAAGTTCGAAGTTATCATTTTATCTCATTTATTATGCCTAAACGAATTGTCCTCATTGTAAAAAAAAAATTTCCCTTTGGGGAAAATGCGTTCAGGCAAAATAAGCGAAACAAAATGATAACTTCGAACTTAATTTTCTTCACTTTTTTGTGAAAATTGACTATTACAAAGCCATTTGAAGGTGTAGAACAAAACTTTAAGAGTAGGATTTTTTTTTTCTCTTCGCGAATTCAGGCTGATAAAACAGTACTTACAGGCATTTTCCGACGACGGTCTTTTTTTTTTTTGAAAAAGTTGCATTTTTCAAAAAATAAAAAAACCTGGATCTTAAATTTTTACCATATAAACCCTACTACATAATGCGTATTTACATGAGATTTCAAAATTTTTATTTAAAAAAAAATTAAAAATACTTTTCCGAAATTTACGTTCTGTTTAATTTACTCCTGCCCTAATTAAGCTATGTTAACATATGACAACTCATTTTATAGATCTTTTTACTAGCTATAACTTTTTATTTAAAATTTTTTCTCTCAGATTAGTAGCCTTTTATTTAAACGCAAAAAACCGATCGTTCTAATTTCCTCCCCCCCCCTTATCCGGTCTTATCTCCGTCTGCAAAATATAGTGCCATGCTTTGTGTGACCGACCCCAAAACTTAAAGCAATAAAATTGTTATTATATATTTTTCCATATTTTGATACTTTTCATGACAATTCGACTGGACTATAAGCGCAAAGTCTATCATCGGTACGGAGACAGGTATCTTGCGACGGATATAAAGCTTAATTTTATGTGGAGAGAAACTCTTTCTGGGAAAAGTTAAAATACCAAAGATCTTCCTATTATAATCATGGTAATTAAGACAAATTTATACCCTGTCTAATTTTGCCATGCTGCGTTTACTAATGACATCTAAAATGGGTGGACATTGAAGTTAGTATGCATTTCAATAAGTTGACAATCCCTTATGAAATTGGTTAGATTAAAACTTTTTAGAGGGTATTTTTTTCCCATTAAATAGTACATTTTTTTAATGTATGAGGATCATCCAGAAAATAAAGCCCGTTTAGTTATACAAAACAAAAAACACAATATTTATTTAAAAAAAATTCTGTTACATACCGGAAGCTTCCTTCACTTCTATACATAATCACCTTCTACATTTAAGCATTTGTCGTATCTTTTCACAAGCTTCAGAATTCTCATATTTATACTCTTCTGTCGCCAGATCATTAAGCCAGGAGTTCACTGCATTCAAACAAAAGACCACTCGCGCATTATCTCAGCGCAGTTCCTATAGTCCGGACCTTGCTCCTAGCGATTTCCATTTTTTCCTTAAGCTGAAAGAGTTTCTGGGCGGTAAACGTTTTGGAAGTGATAAAGAGTTGGAGAATGCAGTGGCCACCTGGTTTAATGAACTGGCAGCAGAAGAGTATGACATGGGAATTCTGAAGCCGTGGACAGATACAACAAATGTTTAAATGTAGGAGGTGATTATATAGAGAAGTGAAGGAAGCTTCCGGTATGTAACAGAATTGTTTTTCCCAATAAATATTGTGTTTTTCATTTTGTATAACTAAACAGTCTTTATTTTTTGGATGACCCTCGCATGAAGAACTGTGTCAGAATAATGTTCGGCATATTTTTTCTTCTATTGTATCTTTCTATCACTTTTATATTCAATAAACAAGTTTTTACCGCTTCACTTAAAAGCCCAAGAATACTCGGGCATCGAATTATGGAATTTTTAGTCTTAAAACTAAAATTTAATCATTAATTAACTTTATAATTTTACACAAAAATTACGTAGAACCTATAAACATCTCAAGTATTATATGCCTTCTGAGATGAATGAAAACGACAGCCCCTTTCCAAAACAGAAGAATCATCTTATTAGATAGCAAAGAAAATAATTCAGTTAAGGGGTTAAATGCTGAAGTTTATCTTTACAAAAACAGTTTTTAATTCATGAACAGCATTCAAGTATAAAAGATAAGCTGCAAGCAAGTTGATAGCACCAGAAACTAAAGTTAAATAAATGAGCCAAGAATAAATTTCATTATTAAGAAATAGAAAAAAATTATCTTAACATCGGTGGATAAAATTCTGAATTGTATTTTATGACTAATGTATAGTTATATATTTTAGGGATATTATCCTTTCGCGATGAGGAGGTGACTGGAGATGAGAAGCTTTATTGCTTTTTAAGAATTGCATTATTAATGCTATGTTGTCTCATCGAAATGCACGGATGAGCGTCGTTGCACCAATTACGAAACAGAAGATTTAGATTAGTGGGTCATTGCGGGTCATTAGATTAGTGGGTCATTTAGATTAGTGGGTCCATGTTGTTTCGAAATCTAGGGAATAATGATTCTGAGAGCGGTGAAAAGAAATCTATAAACTATTTAATTACTGTAAAAGGAAAAATAACTTTGTTTCAGTGTCCAGAACGATTGTTATCAGATTCTATAAACAATCCAAGGTACAAGTGATACACGATGAAGCTCAGTAGCAATACAGCTTTTACTTCCATTATTTACCAGGGGAGGCAGAAGTAGAGCATTTCATAAATTGTCATTAGAGTTTATAGTGGTTAATGGGCAATTTGCACCTCTCTTGAACAGTACAAAGGCAAGCAAGAGCGATTTAAAAGGCAAAAAAAAAAAAAAGATTTAAACCATTTTCATTTCTTAATGTCAGAAACCGCTCGAGTTGAGTTCGAGGATATACACATTTTACGTACGAGATACAGTAAGATAGTTGCCTTTTCTAGTTGAAAATCAGCATGCAGCTTTGCATGGCGAAAAGCGATAACGTAAGATTTGTTCAAAAATATTCGACGTAGGTATATTAGTAGAAGCAGCAGTTAAATGAAGTAGACAAAATGAGACTTTAGCATACTAAAGTTAGCACGCTTTCTAGAGTTTCTATGTCACCATAGGCCAACTTCGCAGCCTCAGATAAGTTTATATAAGAGCAATTCGGCGAAAATACATTTTTATGTAACTTAATTTCTACATCTAAACAACCTTAACTGGTTCATGAATGCCTCGAAAGAGAATGCGTTTGCATGCTATTGACTAGGAAAAGTCCAAACCTATTTCCTACTTTTAAGATTTTCTGTAAAGACAGCCTCAGCTTTGAATAGCTCTTATACACCGGGTTCAAAAGTTAAGCAACAAAGTGAAAAAAAGACCATAATATGAAAATGATTTTTTTGAAATTATAGAAACAATTAATAATAACAACAGACATTAATGAATAACACACATTAGTCTAGATACACACAAGTAAATTGCTCAGTAATTAATGAATTAATAAAGCATAACATAAAAGCAGGATTTTTGGGGATAAAAAAGCTCACTGGTCAAAGTTTGTCATTGCGGAATATTATTACCTGTCGACACTGTTGGGGGCACAATACCATTTATTCATGCCAAGAAAAAGAGAAGCTATGGCGGTTTGAAGTATCCGCGTTCACGCACGAGGAAGACACGATCTTAGACGGGACATTCAAGATTGCTCCACTCCACGCCAAAACTTGTCGCCAATGAAAAAAAAATCGATTAGAATCGGAGCGGTGTGAAGTGAAAGGTTGGATATACAACCGGTTCGGATATTCATCTCTCCATTTGGACTCCCAAGCCATAAATCAACCCCGGCGGGAGTAGCTACGCACGCGCGCGTTTGTATGGAGATACTTGGAAGGAGGAACTCACCGAGAAAATCAGAGAAGCCGGGGATCGGGAGTGACTGAATTTGCGTTGCTTGGAGCGGTCGTGAATGATCTGTCTAAATGGAGGGGCTAAAAATGAAATAGCGTCCTCATTTACGCGGTGTGGAATGACCGGCTTTAGCTGAAAGGTTCTGAGGATTGCTTGGGAGTATATAAATGCCTCCCTAGTATGTCTCATACATCTCTACTAATAATAAAGGAGAATGTGTGTGTGTTGGCCCTCTACAGGTCAGACCGCTGGACATAGAGCTACAAGATTTGGCACAAATAGACTTTGAAGAGTGGGAATGTGCTTTTTTGAAATTTTAATTAATTAAAAATTAAGCAAAATTTTGGCGTTTTTCCATAATAACTTCTGAAAATATTACAGAACAAAAATCATTTTCACGCCATCTGAAAGTTAAAAAATTACCTTTTTAATGATATCAATTAAGTCACCGTACAATTTTTTTCTCTAATTTTACTAATCTTTTAAAAATATTTTTGGGATAATTTACAACAATACTTTTCATTGTTGCAACGGAATTCAAACCGTTTTCATTGTTTAAATAAATATTTGTTTGCGTATTTCTCTTTCATTGTTAAAAGCTGGGTTAATATCCTAATACATTTTGCTTTCATATTTCATTTCATCAAATTTTCTGTGGAATCTGCAAACCATGCTCATTGAGATATTAGGTATATGAAGAAATATATTCAGTAAGCTGAATGATTATGGCTTCTATGTTTTAATTCTTTTTTCAGGATGTTTTAATTCAGTAAGCATGCCGCTGCCCATAAAATGTATTGCGGCATTTTAATGTTGAAATCAAATGCATATTTTAAAAGAGGATTAAGAAAGTGAAGATGGCGCCGACAACTTGCAATAAGATGTTACATGACATGCTCAGTTATTTGACTCCATTAAGGACATTTATGTAGACATAGACAATAAACAGAACGGATGCAAGGCTACTAAAAGAACATGGGTTAAATATCTACTACGATCTGCTTACGTTGTTTAGGGAACCATAAATATAAAATGATACAAGATTCAATTTAAATTATATTCCCGGCGAATAAGCTGGTCGCCGAAGGCGTCTAGTATTCAATAAGATGCAAGTCGAATTATCGCAGTGTTGCAGATTTTAAGCATTATCTCACAACGCAAGCCCTGTGATCTCGAGCTTTATCGAATGTTTTCAAATGCCACTCTCTTTGAGGCGGCAGAAGTTGTCTATCAATTATTATTTTAAAGTCATGTCAGTATCCAACCATCTTTTAAGCTCTCAGCATGTTAGTAGGGCTCTTACTAGACTTTATAATGCTCGACCATCTAAAATACCTCCTTTTCTGGACCGCACCATGCGTATGCTTCATGACACGTACCTTGACGGTTTACAAGTCCAAAAAGATGCTACTTTCCACCACTCACCTTGGAACATACCTTTTATCCAATATGATAATCCGTTTGCTAGATTTAATAAAAATACCACGGCTCCAGTTGTTTTACAACAAATTTTTTATTACCATCGTTGTCAATATTCCGACTACATCACAGTTTTTACAGATGATTCGAAGGCAGATGGACATGTAGGTTTTGGTGTCATTATGGATGATGCCAGTTACAGCCATATTCTTTCTGTCTTTTGTTCAGTTTATACTGCAGAAGCAATGGCAATCTCTTATGCCTTAAAACTCATCTCTAGTAGTCAATATCGAAAATTTTGTATTTATAGCGACAGTATGAGTGTGTTGCAACAATTGGAACATATTGAAAGTGCCACTCATCCTATTTTATTGAATATAGCAGACACAGTCCATTGTTTGAAGAAAAAAGGTTTTGATATTGTCTTCTGTTGGACTCCCAGTCATGTGGGTATACTAGGTAACGAGAAAGCAGATTATGTAGCCCGAACAGCTTCTATACCTATAGAACATAAAATTCCTCTTGCAGATATACGCAAATCTGTGCAGCACTATATCTTTAATAAATGGAAGGAGACATGGGATCTACAAGTTAATAATAAACTGCACCGTATTAAGCCTTCAATTGTGTTGTGGCCGATTTTTCCTATCCGTGGGTTTGATGTTAAATTAACTCGGCTCCGAATTGGCCATACATGGTACACACACATCTATCTGCTTTCTGGTGATTCAGTGCCTTTGTGTACATCATGCAATGAAGTTCAAACTGTTGACCACATTTTAACAAAATGTCCCGATTTTAATTCTTCTCGTTTAAACTTTTTTAAAACCACTATTTTAGACTTGAATGACTTGGTGGGTGAGACTCCTCACCCGAATTTATTCTCTTTCCTTCGGGATATTGGTTTCCTTTTTCGTATTTAATTCATTTGTTGCGAGTTTAATTGCATAATTTTTTAACTGAAATGTTTCTCAGTTTTTTAAAGAATTGTCACTGCTCGTGACATTCCTACACTTTTTCACTAACCTTTTACATAAGATTTTAAACTTGAAGCATCTTTTAACATGAAAGAGAATTTTACGTAGGAAAATTTAAACTTTTGTTTGGCACAGCATAGCCGAAACCGGCTTTTGTGCCATTAAACGACAACTTCCATTCCATTCCATTCCTCGAGCTTTATCGTCCAAAAGAACAGTATCAGGACCCATGGCTTCAAGAAATGGATGAATATGTTATGCAAGGATGTCATCTCTATACCGCACTGAATTTTTTGTTAATATTAAATATACGTGGTTTGAAAGCAAGGGAACAGATTACAAAATCATTGAAGGATTAAAATTGAGACATTTTGTTTTCGGCCGATTAAAACAATTTGTAAGTCCGGAACTGATTTATAGATTTATTGGAGACAGAATTCTCCTTTATTTTATTTTCATACAGAATTTCAACTAGCAGAAATTATTTTACGTTAATATGCGCTGGGGCTTTTAATAGAGTATTTTAATTTAAGCTACGCAAGCATATTTCAAAACAAGGCACATGAAATTGAATAGACATTAGCAAAAGTAATAGAAAGGAAAAATAAAAATAAAAGATAGCAGCATAACCACATAATTCTTGTCTTAAATTCTCTTCTAATTGCATTTATTATTATTAAACATGATAATAGATGGAATTTAAATATAGAAAAAATAATATATAAATTGAGTTCGTAAATGATACGAATCAGATGATATAGATTTCTGCAAATGTTTCACAAAAATAGATACAATGTAAATTAACAAATAATTAACATGTCAAAAAAGACAATCATAGCACTCATAATACTGCTGCAGATCACGTAGAAATGACCATCATTTTCAACTCAAAACCGAGGCCAGGATTTCATCTTTTAGCGTTGTTATCGGACTATATTTTCATGAAAAAGACAAAAATATTTCCAATTTCTCCGCAAGTTTAAGCTCTTAACCAGGAACGAAAATATAAATGGGAAAAGATAAGAAGCCAGTTGTTTCAAGGAAATTAAGAACTCTTTTATTCTGATAAGTTACTTTGTTTATTTAAAAAGAATTTTTATTTTAAGTTTCGCTACTTTTTCTGAAAAAAAAGTACACATTCATTCGTATTCGCTTAAATTACTTGACATTTTTGATGTTAAATACTTCTCACACTGATTAAATTGTAGAATTATTGATTCAATTTTAATAACACTTATTCAAGCATGGAAATTATGAAACATTTTGAAATAAACAATTATTTTCTACATTTTCATAAGTTCAAAAATGCAAAATAAAGAGCAAATATATAGATATATTTTTAAATATTTGAAATGTATGTCAATCTGCGAGCATATAATATGGGAAAAGAATGAACATACGAATCTGCTTATACTTCAAAAACGGATTGTACGCATTTCAATTCTATATCTTTTTTGCAACATTACTTATTTCTGAATTAGGGAGTGCCACTGTTCGTAGGTTGAAAGAGATAAAATAATTGATAATTCAAAATATTTTGTAATTCAGACAAATACCTCTATAATTAAAATAATTTGGTAAAAAAAAAAACCTTCACCGAGTTTGCCAGCCTCAACCACCCGACCGATTTCGATAATTTCTTTTTCACATGAAAGCTTATGACGTCTGGATATGTCATAAAGGGTCGCCTGCCCCCCACCACTCCCATTTTCGAACGAAATCTGAAAAACTCTTCTCCACTGTACACTGTCTATGGGGAAAAACATTGTAGAAATCCCCCAGGCCCAACCACCTGACCGATTTCGACAATTTTTATTTTATATGAAATTTTATGACGGCTGCATTTGCAATAAAGGGTCGCCTGCCATCCACCACCCTCAATTTTCGAATGAAATCGAATAAACTCTTTTCCACTGTACATTGTCTATGGTTAAAAACCTTGTAGAAATCCCCAGCCCCAACCACCCGACCGATTTCAACAATTTATATTTTATATGAAAGATTATGACGTCTATATTTGCAATACAAGGTCGCCTGGCTCCACTCCCCCCCATTTTCGAACGAAATAGAAAAAAAGATTTTTCCACCATACATTCGCTATAAGTTTTATCTATTCCGCTAGAAAATAGGGGTAGTGAGGGCGGGAGGAAAGGGATCCTTGATGACATATTTAGACGTCATAAGCTTTCATATGAAATAAAAATTGTCGAAATCGGCCTGGTGATTGGAGCTGGGGGATTTCTACAAGGTTTACCCATAGACAATGTACAGGGAAGTATTTTTTCGATTTCGTTCGAAAATGGAGGGTGGTGGGGGGCAGGCGACCCTTGATGACATATATAGATGTAATAAGCTTTCATATGAAATAAAAATTGTCGAAATCGGTCTGGTGGTTGGGGCTGGGGTTTTCTACAAGGTTTACCCATAGGCAATGTACAGAGGAGAAGTGTTTTTTCGATTTCGTTCGAAAAGGGAGGGTAGTGTGGGGCAGGCGACCTTTCATTTCAAACCTAGACGTCATAAGCTTCCATATGAAATAAAAATTATCGAAATCCGTCGAGTGGTGGGGGCTGGTGAACTGTCTGAAGGTTTTACCATATTATTTTAAATATATAGATATCAACAGTTCCATCACAATGGCGTGTCAAAAATATTGTAGGTGATGTAAACTGTTTAGTTAGGGCGATTTCATTCTGTATTTATGGATATGAAGACTTTCATGCCGAAATTCGTGAAAAAGTTATACAAAAGATTACAACCAGATAAGGTTTATTGAAAGATTTTGAAATTTTAAAGGAATCTGTCGTCTACAAAGAATATGAAATATACTATGGTTTGATGGTCTGTTCCACTGATCTTTATGCAGTGTTTAAAACTGAAAAAAGTAGTGGCTGAGAGCCTCGAAGCAGCGAGGTGGCAGGGGAAGTGCTGAGCAAAGTGAGTGCTGGCCGCGAACCCGCCCAGAGGGCGGCTATTTTATCTTTAAAACTATTTTGGGAAATAATTATAGTTTTCTTGTTTGATCATGAAAATACTTTTGTTGTGAAGATTCAAACTTCTATGAAGGAGTTGACCAATGACTAATTTCCCTTTCCTCTTTCTTGTCCCTATAATTAAAGTGATAAAAATTCTCGAATTTAAAGAGCATAGAAAAACTTCAGGCACTGTGCATTTGAAAATTTGGAAAGATGCAATATCACAATTTAGCAATTATGTATGTTGTCAGAAGAATCTGCCAGCCATCGAGTACGAACAGCACACGGCAAAGTTAAACCTTCAGAACTCAAGTTTATCAGTGAAAAAAATATTTACAATTTTGATAAAACATTATGCATTGGATATTTTTCTTTTGTTAAATCGAAATAAAAAGTAAAAATAAGAGAATAGATTTTTAAAAATAAATTAATCAACAAATGCTCAATTTTACAAGTGAAACTGAAATACTATTATATAAATCAATATTTATTATAACTTATAAATACGTCATTGCATAGCAATCCTCAGCAGGTGTAATATTTCCGCAATTCATAAAACATAAGAAACACATTACATTTCACGAAGATTTCATTTATAAATAAAATTTATAGAAATAGTTAAAGAAGATAATGCATTTTATGCTCTCTGCATTTAAAGCAGTCTCAGTATTGTAAATTCACACAGACAAAACATTTCAATTACGCAAAATTCTTAATTTCATTTAAGTTTTGAAAAAATGAATAAAAAATTTTCAATAAAGAACTTTAACAAATTCTGGTTGTAACTATTTTTTCTTTTAAAAATAATAAATTACTAATTTTCATTTAAATTTAGGAAAGCTATAAAATTAATGAAAAACATTTCAGTTAATATAAAAATGATTAAGGTAAGAACTGTCGCCGCCGAATTGTCTAGTTTACGGCGGTCGCTATAGCAACTGGTTCGCTAGGGAAGATCCATTTCGAATAGGAGGAATCCAACGGAAGTCGGAGTTTTTTAAATTCTTGGCGCCAGTGGCGGAACACATTTGAATGAACTTCTATCTACTAGAAATGGATTCTTCCCACGATAACCTCTTTCTACAGCGACCGCCGTAAACTAGACAATTTCGTGGCGACAGTTCTCGTGGTGGATAGACAGTACATTCAAAAGGACATTTTTCAAAATATTTGAAATATGAAAGTAATTTATTTAAAATGAATGGATGGTAATTTTTTGAATTCAGTATATTCTAGAATAAACATTAGTTGTAATAAATAAAGAAAATGGATATCAGTTTATATTTAAAAAATGATGCAACTTTTGACTAGTACAACCAGTATATATGTTTTTTACACGCCTTTTCCCAAGTGTGGGAAGTATGTATTATCAACAACATGTTTTCTGTTTAGAGCGATGATGATAAATTGAAAATAATTACAAATGATCAGGAAATATGATTTTAGAAGAATTTTTTTGGGTGAGATCGTCTGATAAATATACATGGTGAGGTCATATTATGAGAATAAAAAAAGATAAACCAAGATCTTTAATTACTCTCTGATCAAACACTATTTCACTGTTTAATCAGAGGAAAAACCTCTTTACGAAACAAAAAGTAGTAAGAGAGGTGAAGGTCTGGACGCCACATTTTGCAATTTCTCTTGCTCCTCATACTGTCTTTAATTCAGGAGACATTATCACAGCGATTATTCTTCATTCTCTGAAGTAAAAGAAAATTTCCAAGTAGTCAGATATCATTCTGCTCTAGATCATTGGAACTTGTCCTCGCTCTGAAACAATATGTTGTCGACGGCATCTTTTTTATCATGAAATTTTAAATAAAGGTACTAAACATAAGCTGAGATTTCACTGAAAGAATAAAGCTGTTTCCAAGAAACAGATTTCTGGTATTATGGTATGACTTAATTGACACATCAAAAATGAAACAAACAGATAAAAAATGTCGTACAGTAAAGAAAAATATCGATATTTTATTTGGAGCCTTTTTAAAAAAAGAAAACAGAAAAATTTTAGATTGCTTAAGAGAAAGTAAAAAGAAAATAAAATTTTAGAGTAGAATAAACCCTCGAAAATTATAATTTTATGAATAAACGGATAACAAATTTGTATTTTATTTATAGCAGAAAATGAAAATTAAAGATATTTTATGGAAGCAATTGATTTTGCGACTTTGAATTAGAAATGACGCTATATGAGCATTAACTTTTAAAGTTTTTGAATGAAATATCACTTAAATGTGTTCTTAAGTTATTAAAATATCTTTCATAGTTGTAACATTTCAAATTACAAAAATGAAGGACGTATTATCATTAAAGTTTTAAAAATAATTTCTTTAACAGTTTAGATATAAAGAATAATACATGTCTAATTGTGCCTTGTAAAGGAACGCTGTTCAGGAAAAAAAATTATTATGAAAACTAAAAAAACGTTTATAAAATTAATAAAATAGGTAAATATGAAAATCATTTAATCTGTTTATCTTATTACTCTTAAGAGAAATTCCATACAACAAGCAAACTTTTCTAAAATGACAAAATATTCAATAGATATATTTTCTATAGTTAATATTATTATTTGATTTAATTGTTTTTGAAATGAAGTTTTTCATAATAAGAATGCATGTAATAGAACTGTACAAACGAAAGGAATGTATACATTTCTTTCACTCGTAGAGAGTGGCACTTTAGAACGAGGCAATACATTGAGCAGTTATTGATTAGAACTTTTTTGCAACAACAAAAGAAGGAAATAATTATGGCTGTTATAAAGTAGAACTGCTGAATATGCACCATGCTTGAAAATAAGGCAATTATAAAATTTAATTGATCGCAATGAACGTTAATGCGATAATCTAAGTTTATATTTCTTGAACATAAAAAGAACACTTTCAAACAATAGGGGTTTAAAAATAAAATGAAATGTTAACGATAATTAGTTCGGGGTTTATCAGTTAACAGCTGACAGTATTATAAGAAAATTGGATTTATATTATTATAAACTAAATTAGTAATTTAATTTTAAGGTTCTGAATATAAAGAACTGCTTGCAAATAAAAAGAAATATTAAAGTAATCTGTGCTATTACCTACTATTGCTGTATTTCAAAATTTAAAATAAAAAAAAATATATGAGCTTAGCTAAATTTCAATTAAAATTTTGAGAGATAAAATGACTTCTTGAGCACTCAAACTAAGTTATTGCCTAAGGAGAAGTTTGAAATGACATAAAATTGAGTGAAGCTGTCTTTTGCAATTTCTGGACAGAATCGTAATGTATTCAATCACGAAAAGCTGAATAGAACTGTGCTGGTCATTTGCAAGGGACAGGACCCGAACCGCATAATTTTCTTTTTTTAAAAAAGGTAATTGATTGCGAAGCATTGATTTTAACGATCGCTTCTCATCCACTCAAAGGATAACCGCCCTTCAATAACGAGCCACTGTGTGACAGCACCAATGTGAGGTCGATTTTCGTCAGCGAGAGAGATTCCCATTGTTTGACTTTTCCAGAGGCCACCTGTAACGAATATTTCTGTGCCCTTTCAGAGAGGGGCGATTCGAGCAAAGGGGCGCAGACGAGAGCCAGGGCTGCTCCAAGGTCGGTCCCTCTTCCCTCCGGATCGGCGCAAAAGAACACTGCGCTGATCATTTAGCTCATGAGAGCGAGCGAGCGAGATAGGAGAGAGAAAACCGAAAATACGAGCAAAAGAGTTTGCGTGCAAAAATGGTCGATTCTTCTGGAAACGTTAGATGAATTAGAATCGAAAACAAATGCTGGAGACAGCCTTGTGATGGAAAGGTGACGGTACTGTAAGCGTGCTTCTCTCGAAATTTTGCGCAGATTCCCCCCTCTTCCAATGTAGTACCGGGAGTACGTTTCGTGAAGAGTGGTGGAGTAACAGTGGCGGCTTTTCTCATACGGAGCTGGAACAATATGGCTTCTACTGGTGCTAAGCCTAATGTGAAAGCCACGGAAAATCCCAGTCCCACCACGGAAGGGCCCCCGGAAGTGGTGCAACAAGGCCACTTTTTCAGCAAAAAAACTTTCCACAAACCTACTTACTGTCATCACTGTACAGATATGCTCTGGGGGTTAATAGGTCAAGGTCTCATATGTGAAGGTGAGGATGCTTGCTATTTCTGTAGATTAATGTTATTGTTTACCTATGATGAATCGAGTCATTTCAGTCGCGTACATATGAAATAGTTTCGAAGAAAACATCCAATAAAAGTGTTTCAACTAATCATGTACAATAATTGTTTCAATTTTGTATTAAATAATGGTTCTTAAAATATTTTGGTGATGCAGAGCATCGTTTTGGTTGTGGCTTATCAACAAAAGGAAATAATACTTACGTGGAACTTTAATATTAGTTTTAGGAACATTTATTCTGAAAATGAGTGACATAATTTCGTTAATTAGAGGGAGATAATTAATATTAATTTAATAACATAACTGAATCGATGAAATCAGAAAGTAAGGATGTTTTGAGAAAGTAATAAAGAGTATCGTAGATAATTATTTCATTCATTATAGAACTAGCATTTAAAACATATAAGCGTTATTAATAATACTGCCCTTAATACAATATTCATGTAAACAAGCCGAGATCTTCATTAGGAAAGATCTTGTTAATCGGAATCATCGATGTTTTTTCCAGAAGTTCTGAATTGCTGAAAGACGTTTAAATCTCTAGGGGAAGGGAATTGCCTACTGTTGAAAAACATCTTTTTTACAAACAAATAAGAGTAAAATAATCTTAACATGTATTTAAAAAATCATAAGAATTACCAGAAACAAAGCTTAAATAAACTACATAAAATGCATTTTAATAGGAAATTCAATATATTTTTCTTCGCAACCACTTTTTGTGTCGCATTTATAATAAAACTATGAAATAATTTTCCTGAACATAATCTTCAATCTAAAATAATCTATGTTTAATTATATCAAAAGATTAATGATTGTAAGTGTAATGAATAACAAATAAAGAAATGTGTAACACCAGAACAAAAAACTTTTTATTTTTTGGCGTTGAAGTAGAGATTTCACTCTCATGCAAAATTATGCTTTTGCAAATATTGTCCAGAAAATTTAAAAAAATTTATATGATGTTTATTTGATCCTTGTTTATAAATTCCTGGCTTTGAATTTGTCATAAAAAGTTAAAAAAAAACACTTGGGGCATTTTTTTCATTTTAATGTGACCAATTTCAGATGAGAATTGGAAAAAATTAAATTGTAAAAAAAATAATACCTGCATGACAATAACAGCATTTTCATGAGGTAAATAGACGAAATATTTTTACTAATTAACAGTGATTTTCGAGAATGTTACATGAATTCTGCCTGAAACTAAAATAAATGGTTATACAAAATGAAAGGAATACTATTTTATAAAAAGCGTTTTCGAGAAATCGACCTTATTAAGTAAATTAAATTGTGAAGATGAAAATTGTGGTGAGAGTTTTCCTCAAACACAATTTTTCTGTGACATGCATATTTCGGAGACTGGTCGTTGGAAGCAGAAAAAAAATGTTATTGCACTCAAAGTTGATTAGTATAACGAAAAATTTATAAAACGAGAAGAAAATGATGAAGCATGCATATAAAAATGGCTTAATATTACCATTTATGTACTTACCTCCCATGAAAGAATGATGGAAAATTTATAAGAATTATAACGGATGATTAAAGAAAAAGAACAGCAACAACAAAATACCACGTTCTTTTTGAACTGAGTCAGTACATTTCTACAACATAAGTAAGCACACATGCAGGAATCATTTAAAATTACAACATATGTTTAGCTACAATTAGCTTTCCATTAGAAGAAAGGGTCAGTTAAAAAAATGTTTTCCGACTTATTCTACATAGCCTTCTCGCACCATGCTCTGAAAATTTAATAGATGATTTTTTTTATGTTAACTGAGTAAACGGCTTAAAGGGTTTTATATTTCAAATAATTTTTTTGTAGAAAATATTTGAAAATTGGATAGAATAAACTGAAAAATCTTTGTTTGGATTATTGATAATTTAATATCAAAAACGTTAAAAATTTAAATAGGATTTTTACCCTCTATGGTAATTATTCCGATTGACCCGCTAATATAGAATTTTCACAACAAATTCTTCGATTAAAAATTGTATCTACATTCGCTTCATTACAAACAGAAGAAAGAGAATTTCTCTGGATTTCGAGATCAATTTTTTGAATGAAATACAAAGATATTTATTATGAATGTATGGAATTGAATTTAAATTATTTCAAAATATTACAAGAAGAATATTATATTCATGCTGTTTCAATATGATAAGTTATAGAGATTCATGAATAATATTTAACGATATTGACATATTAACTTTTTTACAGTTACAGAACAAAGCGGTTTCATGCTGTCCAGAGTTTAGTGGAATGTATACCATAGGTCATTATAAACTTTCTCCTACAACTCTAGATCTTAAATTTTTGCACCTAGTGTCATGCAGTCCCGCTATTTTTATAGATAAAAGTGTTTAAAATGTTTTGTTAAGCCCTTTTTATATTGCTATCTTTGTTGGTATTAATACTCATAACGCAAAAAATTAAAAAAGAATCGAACAAATATTTATATCTCATTATATACCGCAATTTTGTGTCGCATTTTATGCAATATCTATTAAGGAAACATAGTTGCTTTGAAAAAAGCCTAGAATATATAAAAAATTTAGAATTTGATAAGTTTTGTTTGTCGGATTTGGCATACTAATCTTGTATTATATCAAGATACAATATGCAAAATATTAAAGAAGTTTATATAAAATGTTTTCGTACTTAGAACAAAGCATATGATTCCCGAATGTGAAAAAAATCTTGTTAATCAGAGAATATTTTATATCATCGAAAAAAATAATCTCCATAAATAAGATAACACAGGCCTACAAAATTTAACTTTTTGTCCTGGTATTTATATGAATTTATGTAAATTATGAGAGATTTGTCATGCCGGTTTCAAAAATAATATCCATTTTTCTGTATCCCATAAATTTTTTTTATAATTGTAAACCTAAAAATTCAGAATTTGAGATATCTTTAAAAACACTCGTATATACAATTTACCATTTTTATAAAATTTAGTTACCATAAATACTTGGAAAAAATAAAATAAATAACAATAGAGTCATGCATATATTGTAAACAAAAATTAGATTAAAAATTAGACAAATTGATCTTATTTTACTTTGAAAGGAACGTTTGTGTTCTTTATATTTTGAAACTGGTTCAATATACCTTTTCAGGCCTAACAGTGATCTATATGCCAACATATTCACATTCTCTAACGTGAACCTGGCATGGAAAAATGAGTATCCTTGTTATTATTTTTAAATAAATTTTATATCTTGGTAAAATATCTCACCTTTTTCTTCAGACAACGCATCAAAGTTTTCAGGAAAATACTCAAGATGGGAGTGCAAAAAGTGTATTTTTAACCTCATGTAACCTTTAAACCCAGTTCTTCAACGTTTTTTTATCATCTTTTCTATGATCCTTATATCGTTAGGGTTTTGTTAATTTCCTAAAAATTTCTGAGTGACGTCTTTGAAACTAATCCATGTTTTTTTCTCGATAGATTTCATGTTTATCTCAAATTTTTTTATCTTTCATTAACCGTCTTATATCTGAGCCGATGAATACGTCTTCCTTGATTTTACCTTGCAATAAATGTGGAAAAACATCATTTAAATATAGAAAGCAATCACCATTTTTAATTCAAAGCTTTACACCTAATTTTATGTACAGGTGTGGTAAAAGGACTTGTTTTGGATCCATTATGTTCTGTCGAATCACATTCTTTGATCCTAGATTTAAATCTTTCCTTGGAGGCCATTATTTCCTTTCTCCAATGTTTTTTCAGAACTACTCTCCCACTCATTTAAGAAACAGGACAGTATTGTACAGCCAACTTAATGGCCTAAGAACATGGTTAAAGTTTTAAAATTCTCACAAATTTGCCATTTAAATTCTTGATATATTTCAATAAGGAGAAAATAAAGGTTTTTCGTCTGATACTTTTAAAATTACAGAATGAGAGACAGGAATTGAAGCAAACATGTTACCATTATTTAGAGTATAAAGAGAATAAAATAAAATAAAATTAACAATTAAAACAAATTTGAACATAAACGACAAGATTTAAATGATGTTTAAGTAGCGCACAATATGCCGCTGCATACAAAAACAAAGGAAGTCAAAAATTATTCAAAGGAAGTAAAAAACCAAGAAACACACTCCGAAAGAATAGAATAAAACAAAAAAGTAATCTATTCTAGTCCACTTTTTCAAGGGCTATAGCCTATATTCGATATGGATTCAAATTGCTTGGGAAATTTTTCTGTAAGAAGCTTGACATTCGTCTAAAAAGCCTCTCATAGCCCGAAATTTTCCAATCAAAGACAAGTACTACCAACAAAAGAGTTTTTTAAAAAAGAAACAAATTTTGTACCGCTAACAAGATTGATTAAAAAAAATTTACTAGGTAATCGGTTACCATTATTTAGTAAGACATCTTTTAAGCTTCTCTTACTAGAATCAATAGTTTCCACTGATAGGGAGATAAATTAGCTATAAGTCCAGGAATTACCTATACAGTATACAAGTGATTCTTCTTCAGGAAAACGCCTGGCAAATTCTTTTTCTCCATTTCTGAACCAAGAAAATGTTGTTCCTGTAGCAAGTAACTTTTTTATTTTTAAGTCGAAATTCTAAAGCTTGAGCACTTTCTTTTGAAAGATTTTAACTGCGTACTAAATTATTTGACTCACCTTGTGTAAATTTTTGTGCATCAATGTTTATTTTTAGTCTTGCTTACGAGTGAAGTTTTATTTTATAATATTATTTCTTTAAGTGTAGTATTGTATTTTACATTCATTATTATAGTTTGACTCAGAAATTAATTTTAAATTCTAATAAAAATGTGTTTTATTTGATAATATTTTACATTATTAAATATCCCTTCGCTATTTTGATTTGTGAAAAATATGTGGTTGATGGAAAAAAACAAGCGTCATTTTTGCGATCATGATTTTGTCTGGTTTACTAAAAAACACCTGACATTCTTCAAACCCCAGATTTGTGTTGGCCTGCGTAATTTTTATTTAAGTCGAATAATCGACTAAAGTGTATGTTGCCATCAAGTACCGCATTAACTGTGGGGACAAAAGTGCTAATGGAGTTTAAGGCAATTTTTTCGAAGGTAATAACAGCAAAATGCATATCAGCAGAAAATGTTCAACAGCTACAAAATCTAACAATAAATATTGTTTTTCAGCAAATACTTTTGTAAGCTATGCTTTGCACAGAGCAATATTAAAGCCTCCGCTTACTGAAAAATCAGAAGTGGAAAATACGTATTCACTCATCGATATTTTATATTCTCCGTCTTTATATCCGTTACGATCCCCTAGAATTTCACAATAACTTTTTACATAGTTGACCTATATCACGCATACATGAATATTTAAATGAACTCGACAAACTTTTAGAATGCCAAAAGGAATGTATAACTTATGGTTTCCATAACAAATTTTATTTCCAGTTAGTTACATGAATACTTAAAATGAAAATTCTATGAAACTTCAGAAACTTTCAGGATATGAAAATAAACAAATTCTGATTATGAAGAGGATGGTGAAAAAGAGATACCTCCGATATAACAATCGACAAACAAGATATTTATACCTAAAGCATATCAAAATTTGCAAGGCCATTCAATATAATGTCTATTTTATGATGGTTTGTCACGATTTTTGTACCGAAATTCGTTTAAAAATGCTTTGTAAACAAACAAAAATAAATATGGATACATTTTTTCGTTAATAACAAAACCAATGGTGTAGTCACAAATAGAATATGTACATGCATTATGATGATTTTTTTCATTCGGAAATATTAAAATGACAAAGCAATTTGATCCAGGAATGTAAACAAGTTCTATAACAACCACACAAAAAGAAAAAATATCTACATAAAAAGTAATTATACCTTAAAAGATATTTTTATTTTTTCCTGAAATAAACTCAAAGTGGATTCAATTTAAATAAATGTTCAAAAATCAAATATTTAAACGAAATTAGCAAAAAAACTATTCGATTGCTAAAGAGTTTATTATTATGGATGAAGTGTAATTGTTTTATTATGGACTAGGACTAACTGATATACCCATTATTGCTCGGCATAAAAATATTTTCATGTCTTTTATTAATAAAAATTTAACTATTTAGCTAATTATCACGAAACCAATAAAGCCTTACTAATGCTTCAGTATTTGTAAGCAAAATAAGAAATATAACATAACAAATACAACACTTACCTATAACATATAAAGGTTATAGTTATCATATATCAAATCAGCTGTTTACAGCTACGAGGTGTAAATGTCATATACGGCAGGATCCCAAGATGCTTGTAGGTAAACGTATTTTTTAAGAATGTAAATAATATTTTAATGTAAGACATTAAAACGTAAACCTAAATAATATGTTATGATACGCAAAATAATCTACAACTTTATTTTTAATTAAAATGAGAATATCAATTACACGAAACAATTTTTAAATCTCGTGCTTTTCGAAAAATTACAAATTGCATCAAACGATTGTTAAAAACCGCCGAAAGTAAATTTCTTCCATACGTTTTTAATAATTTTTAAAGAATGATTCAAAATTCTATAACATTTCGCGTAGCAACTCGAAGGAAAATTAATACAATTATTAAAAATATCTATAGTATTTTCTTTCATTAGGAATGCCAACACTAAGGATAAAATAATATTTTCTCTGTAAGGAAAGACAGTTTTTAATAAATAAAAAATTAACTATTCAGTTATTGTCATGAAATCTTCACTAAAACCTTCCTTGTGTTTTATAGTGTTTGTGAGCAAATTTTGAATAAAATGTATGCAGTGATTTGTATTTCTATAGCGCACGAATTTTTTTTATGTATTTTTACTTTTGCTTATATAGGTGAATTTTATATGTAACATCGCATCACCTGATATTAATATTTCTGATCGAAAGCATATTCTTAATATCCGATTTCTCAAATCAATTAATTAACCTCCATTAATGAACCGGTTATCAAATATCTACAAAATGGTATTTAAAAATTCATCCTGAACATAATTTTAGATTCACCTTATAATATATCACCAGCTTTCTTATTTTAAGCGACGAGTTTACAGAACTTATTAATATAGACCATAAATAAACATACTTTGATTGTATTTGGAACTCTTCGTTAAGTATTAAATAATCATTAAAGTAAAACACTCAAGCAGTTCAAAACTTGTTCATTTGGGAATAAAATATGAATTGCTTTAAGAAAACGATTCATAACAAAAGTATTTTGATATATATTGTCATTTTTTATTCAAAGAAAATCCCGTATATAAGATCATTTTTATTTATTGCTATTTAAAAAAAGATCATAAAAAATTAACAGTAAGCTAATATATCTAATAAAAATAGTAAACATTTAGCGAAAATATAAAATCTTTATAAAAGGAATAATAACAAATTTTTTATTGTTAAAAATATATTGCAAAAGGATTCGTAATCATTTACTTTTACATCATAATTTGTTATTACATTTTAATGCTTTCGGTATTATTATTTAATTAAATTATAATGTTAATAATATTATTTTATTACATTTATATTATTAATATAATTATTTTATTAAATTTAACTTGATTAAATTATAAAATCGCACCAGGTAATTCTTTTTTAGTAAATATACCCTTAAAAGATGCCAAGATATTGTTGATTTAGATAATAAATCTATAAAATGTATTTAATTACAGCCAACATTTGCAGGATTTCGTCGCTTAACTCGCAACACAACCTATCTCAATTTTTTGAAATTTCAAAGAGGAAGATTCAAATGAAGTTTTCGCAACCAATAACAAATATATCTAAATTTTTTAAGATCTACTGTGAACATGAGATCACATGTTCCAACCAGACGTGAAAAAAAATTTAGAAATATGCGTTATTGGTTGCGAAAAACTCATTTCAATCTTCCTCTTTGAAATTTCAAAAAATTGAGATAAGTAGTGTTGCGAGTTAAGCGACGATTTACATGATTTCGACGTTTGTAATCTTCACAAAATTTTTAATTCTATAGGTAAGAAGCTTTTAAATTTATCTCTTATAATTATCTCCTCTATTTATTGAAGAATTAAAAGTTAAGATAAAATATAAGAACTTCATAATTCCAAGCTCGAATAATATAACATGGAACCACTGCTGATGGTATATTTTTATCTAAAGCTTTTGATGAAGAAGTCGAAATATTCTAAACTAACTGAAAAGTACAACATGCATAAATTTTTCTTGATTTTTAAGTTTATGATAATCATGATTTCCATGAAACTAATTCTGATTTTATATTTCTCATATCAATAAAATATCGACTTTATATCGTAACGAATCTTTTATTGAAATCAATGAAAGGATCAATACGAATCTTCAGGGGTAATCTGGAATACAATTTTTTTTGCACAAATTAATTTCCTTATATTTTTGTCATGAGATAAACTTATACAAAATAAATTTAGCTGCATTGACCTTTTTGACCTTTGCATTTATGCAGCGTAGATTCTTCGCTGTAATGGTGACAATGCTTTGCATTCAGTCATACAAACTCTGTTTAGAAATGAAGTGGAGTGTTCTTATACCCATGGGAAACATCATGGAAGTCAATGCTGTAGGCTGAATGTCTATCAGTTATGTAAATATCAATTATTTAGTTTATATTTCTGAAAAAATTTGATGTATTTAAAAATCTCGCAGCAATTTACCGTTTAGGTAATGGACGACTTTCTGGAAATAGGGTTATAGATGGACGATTGGTAGAAAACATTACGCAAAAAAAAAAAAAAAAATGCAACTATTAACAATTCAGCCACATGACTGCTTTTAACGCTTTTGCATGGTAATGCAGTTGAAAGCCAAAAATGCTGCAATGACGAAACAAATGTGTAAACTAAAAAGTCAATCACTTCATTCTGGATATCAGCCTTTTAGTTTTTAATCAGCCTTAGAATAACTGTAAAAATTTATGGAACAATAAATGAAAATTTATTGTTCACTTAAATTTGCTTGTTCATTTATTGAAATTTTTCTGTTCTGAAAAAGCTGTATTAATGGAAATTAGATGGTTTCTTTTGAAGAATTTCACCATTTAAGATGATAAAAAAATGTGAGAAACTGCAAGTTCAATCAATGATTTCTAAAATACATATAAATTTATATTATTCGAGAAAAAAAGATTTTCACAAAAAAAAAAATGAATTTTGTTTTTTTCAATGTGAAACAAAGTACTATATTTTTAATTGTAGAAAGTATTATAACTTTTTAACTGTAATAAATTAATTTTTTAAGTTAAAGATTAACTATGAAATTATCTGTTGTATATCTTAAAAATATTTTTTCATAAATTGCTATGAACACGAAGTTACTTGAATATAGGATACGTTTATTCTTTTGATTTTACTTTTCTATAAAAAGTAAAGAAAAAAGCCTAAATTAAAAGTAAATACATGTTTAAATAAGGAACATATTTTATAGATCAAAATTCTATATATGATTGTAATATTTTAAATTATAGTTTGTTTGGAAGGATAACATTTAATATACAAGGACAACTTTATAATGTGATCTCTTAAGTTTTAGAGCAGTTCGGAATTTTACAAGTAAAACTTATATCCAGAAGTGCAAAGAATTTTCTGAATTCAATTTAAAAATGTTTTGAGAGCGCGGACGACAAAAAAACTTCCAGGGAGAGAGTGGGGTAAAACCGGGTACCCTTGATTCTGGCGCTATTAGTTCTCCTTTCTAATGGACAGATACTGAATTGCACTCTACTAGTCAAGAAAAAGGAACAGTCATAGTGGCGTGTTGCAGCTGTTGAATTCACTGCTTCTATGAAGGCTTATTTGTTTTAAGACGTCAACTCTCTAATGTTCGTTTGATTTTGAACCATCCTTATTAATAATCATTTTAGTTATGAAAACTATATTTAGTGCAGCTTATTATATGTTTACTAAGGATTTATACCCTATCAAACAATATAGATTTAGTCCAATATTTTCGGGGTTCTATTTCGTTTTTCATAATCTCTGCACTCTGGGTAAAACCGGAATAGTTAGTAATGATGATTTCTCCGATGAAGACGATAAAAACACATCAGATGTTGATTCTTTATACTTTAATGATGAATTTTCTAATTTTAAAAAAGAAGAATGGTTATTCCAGTGTAGAAACTGCCTTGGCTGGGCTCACGAAAGTTGCAGTGGCGCAGAGGAAGACGACAATTGCGTTACATGTGAATTTTGTAACTAATATTCTGAAATTGTTATACAAAATAAAAATGTTTGCTACTTTTCCTCTGAAAATCGAGTTTTCCTTCGAAGTTCGAGTTTCGAGTTAACATGTGCACCCGGGTGGTATGACATTTTTTATAAGAATCACATTAGTAAAAAAAGTAGAAAAACTAGGACTTTTCTTGAAAGATATGTTGTACTCCGATAAACAATGAATATTTTAATAAAACTTGGCAAGCTCTGTGTGGCATAGTTTAGCTGCAACAGGCCTTCGAGTCTTAGGTACCCGGTTTTACCCCATTTTCCACTAATGCTTTCGCTGATATCAAAGCACTAGAATTTTATTTAGATTATAAATCTAAAATTTCTCAAAAAACACTGCGTTATTTAAAATTGTTGGAAAATTTCAACAACATATTTTTGTAATGCTTGTCGATTAAATTTAAGGGTAGTGAAAAAAAGTAAGGCTGTTATGCCTCTTTCTGTGTTAACATCGGAAATAAGCAGAGAAAAAACATTCTATCTAACAGCTGTTAACCTATCGCATGCTAAGGCAAAGCGGATTTTTCTTTTTTGCGTATTTTAAGTAAAAAGTAGGAAATACATCAGATAATATGTATTACTGTGGATCTCAGATCCTTGAAGGAGTTTGCAAGCATTTTAAGCAAACCACTAAGAAGTTTTTTTTTTTGAATTTTGAATAAACTCCTTGTAGTAATGATTTACTAAACTAGTGCTTCTAAATTAGTATATGTTTTGCTGTTTCATATTCTTTTTTGTTACAACAAATAATGTCATCTCAATTCGTTTTTTTCAGACCCACGTTGGCCTACTAAGCAGCTTATAATGCTTTAAAAACGACGGGATGGGGTCGTTTTGCATCAGATTTCCAATATCTCCAGCTGAATAAACAATTACGTTTACTTTAAGCACCGAACAAGTATTTTGGAAGTCACGATTGTTATGCTAGTAAATTATAATAATAAAAATAAGAATTCATTTTATTTTTTATTATCTCATTTGCTTATTTTCATTTGATATATGCAGCAATTTTGACAAATTTAGATATGAAACAATAGAGACTAGTTAACGATTTTCATATATATAAAATATTTTAACAATTACGGACTAGATGTCAGTGTATTATGACGTGTCGTAAAGAAGATACGGAAGTTTTTGAATTGTCTTGCAATGCTAGAAACAAGTGCTTGACAAGTGGTTTAATTTAAAGTGTAAATACTACCAGCGATGGAAAAAAGATTAATTTACAGCGTTTGCATATTATGTAATACCTATAAAGAGACAAACATTCTGATGACTAAAATATTAGAAAAAGGGGAAAGTTTAGTAAAGAAAAGTCAGATAAATAAAGTGAAATAAAAAAAAAACTCTTGCCATTGAATGTACAATATTTTCTTGGAAAAAAATATAATTTTTTTTGAAATTTAGAAGCTTTATTCCGCTCACTTTTTTTTCTTAATAATTAAGTATAATGCAAAATATTAGTATATAAAGCTTATCAGATATTAAATTTAACATTACAACAATTACACAGGCCTGCAAGATTTAACTTTTTGTCTAGGGTTTACATAAACTTATGTAAATTACATGGTATTTGTCATGCTGATTTCGAAAATAATATCCATTTTTCTGTATCACGTAAGGATTGTTTTAGAATTGCGAAATTAAAAATTTCAAATTTTGGTCATTTTAAAAATTTCTCGTATATACAGTTTAAAATATATTCATTATTTTGCTAAAATTTACTTAGAAAAATTCAAATATAAGTCAGATATATATCTGAAAAGAAATTATTAAAAAATCAGACAAATTTATTTTATGTTTTCTTCAAATGAATGTTTATTTCCTTTAGATTTTGAAAATGGTTCATTGCTTCTTTTTAAGTCTCAATATTCGCATTCGAATGTCCTTGTTATAATTTTCCATGCATTTTATACCTTGGTGAAAAATCTCACCCATTTCGTCACTCACTAAATCAAAATTTTAAGGAAAATACTCAAGCTGGGAGTGTGAAAAATGTATTTTTAAGCTCATGGCACAACCCATTTCTTCAAAGTTTGTAGCATTTTTTCTATTGTCATTGTATGGTTAGGATACTTGCAATTTCCTAAAAATTTCGAGTGGCGTCTTTAAAACTAACTCATGCTTTTTTCTTGATAAATTTTATTTTACTCTCAAATTTTTGATTCTTTATTAACCGTATTATATATGAGCCGAGGAACACACCTTTTTGGCTTTTACCTGCCGAAAAATATGGAAAAATATATATCATATATATAATATATCGAAAACAATCACCATTTTTGTCCAATGCTTTAATCCCTAATTTTATATGCAAGGGTAGTAAGAGGACTTGTCTTGGTTCCATTAAGTTCTGAGGAATCACATACTTTGATCCTAAATTTAGAATGTTCCTTATAGACCATTCTTTCCTCATCCAGTGTTGATTTATTGATCTAATATCCCACTCATTTAGAAAACAAAACATTTTTGTATAGCCATCTTTCTGGCCTAATAGATTGGTTAAAAGTTTAAAATCCCCACAAATTTCCCATTTAAATTCTTGACATTTTATTTTAATGAGGAGAAAATCAAGGTTTTCATACAATTCTTTCAAAATTACTGAATGAGCTACAGGAATTGAAGCAAGAATGTTACCATCATGCAGAAAGACACCTTTCAAGCTTCTCTTGTTAAAATCTATAGTCTTCACTGAGATAGGTCATGATCAGTGGTTGAGTATAAATTAGCTATAAGTCCAGGAATATCACATCCTGGACTTGTACAGTAGAGTTGAGGTACAGTTTAGGAAAATACCTGATAAATTCTTTTTCTCGATTTCTGTACCAATACATGTTGTTCCTGTAGCAAGTAAATTTTTATTCTTAAGTTGTGATCTTAAAACTTGAGCACTTTCTTCTGAATGATTTAAATGGCGTACTAAATTGCTTAACTTAATTTGTGTAAATTTTATGCTTCAGCGTTTGTTTCTGGGCTTGAGAACAAGTACAGTTTTATTTTATAATTTTACTGCTATTAGTGTATTATTGTATTTTATATTTATTATTATCCTTTTACTCAGTCTTTTTCTTTTTTTGAATTCAAATAACAATGCATTTAATTCGATAATATTTCACGTCAATTTGGCTAAATAGTCCCCATCCCTTTTTCGATCTGTCGAAAATCTGTGAGTAATAAGAAAAAAATGTCATTTTTGTGATCAACGAGTCTGATGAACTAAAAAATTACTGACATTCTGTAAACCCTCGTTTCATGTTAACCTGTGTTATTAATTAATATGCTTCTTGCATGCTTTTAAATATTTGAAACTCATTTAATTAAATTTTCTCAATTCTGTCAAGTTTTGATTTACAAAAAGATGAGTTTAAAGCGGGAATGTTTATGATACTATACATCTAAAATAATAAACGAGTAAATTTAATTTTAATGCTTTATAAAGTAATGTAGTTTTACATACCTTGAAATTAGAGAAATAACTTTAATTATGGAAGGAAAATAAGCAATCGTAAGTTCTTAGCACAACAGAAAAAAAGATAAAGAAATTTATCTATAAGATAAAAATGGACATGTATGCGGTCTGCGTATTATGCAAAGAGTATAGGTTAATTGATTTTTATCCAGCTGTTTACTCTAAATCTTTTTCACGAAAATTTTCAAATAAGGTAAATACACTTCACCATTAATCTTTCATGAAAATTTTTATAAGAACTTTTCTGTAATTATTGTAAATAACTTTTATGGATTTTGGCTTTATTGTTCTTCTTTCTTAATCAAAAATGAAAACAAATATAACGGTAAAAAAATTTGTAGTTGAAAATACAATGATTTACTTACTCTTTTATAGCTTCCTTGAAGCGTTATGTTTACATCAAAAATTGTGATAAATTTTTACATTTAAAGGTTATGAATACTGCTCAAACTCCTTTATATAATTAAATTTCGTCTTTGAAAAACTTCCTTCGTGTCATTTAATGGATTTCTTTGAAAATCAAATTATAATTTTTATACGTCAAATTCACAGATTTTCTTACATCATATTTTATTTTTAATTTCTTTCCTTTCATATAAATGAATCTTTATAAATGTGTTGATAGCACAACTGGCAGTCTATGATTTTCACTTTCCCTTGTTTCTGGTGATTTCAATCTCATTCTATCTAGTGATAGCTTTGAATTTTAGTTATTATTTATAGTAGAGATTACGTCTGTCGATTAGTTTACGGGAGAGCATTTTAATATTTCTATAACTAGAGCCAATGTAATGTTTTGATAACATTCAATCCAAGTCACTAAATTCATAGAGTTGCTGTTGCATACGAGATTTGAGTTAAAATTAAATTTAGAAATATGATCAAGAGTTTAAACATGTCACTACCTTATAGATTTCTTTGAGAAATACATTTTCTTTATCAAATTTTGGTCACTTTTTTATTGCTGAAATTTATAAATTTTTAAAAGTAGATTTCATGGTTTAATTAATCTATCACTCATACAAAGGGTTTTTTAAGTTTTTAACAATCTAGGCAGCATTTCATGTTTTTTAATTTCGCTCTGAGTGTCAGTTCTATTTCTTCTGATAATAGTTTTATATTTCAATGATGATTAACGGTATAAATTAATTCCATCCGTATCTCTATATTTCCGAAACCAAAGATAATCAACCTAGTTGATATTTGCTTCCACTTTTTAAATCTATGGAGGGTTGTATGCTCTCTTCGGAAATACTTTCATTGCTACGTAATAAATAAAAAATAATATCTAATAAACATATAATAACATACAATAAAAATAATAAAATTTTTGAAGAAATGTTATCTTGTATAAGGCGAAACGGATTTGATCGAAAAGTCCTTCAAATTAATTACATCTACCGGTTTTACCTTCTAATACTCTTTAAAGAATAAACCTCAAAGATTAGTTCAAAACCACCAACAAAATTATTGTAAAGATTAATTTGAAAACTAATGAACACTCAAAAGGAAAATACATTTCATTATTGACGCTACTTAATTTTTTTATATTCAGAAAAAAGAAAATTAAACAGATGAATTTTATTGGAAGGCTCTCTGAATTAACCCTTAAAAGCCCAGTGTTGTCTTTAAGCAGCATACCCAATTTTGTCTTCTAAAATCTTGAGAATAAGACTGAAGCTCTAATGCCTGTTGTTGCCAATAGGATACATACTGAAATTTTTGTTAAATAAATTTACAACATATAGATGGCAGCCAGAGTGCTTATAAAAAATAAAATGATGTTTTTCGCTTGAGACTGCTTCCTTATCCGTATTATTATTTATTAAAATTCATCTGTGTTTGATATTATAGAATTTTATCAAGGATTTTTTTCTGAAATAAAGCTAATTGTTGTGAGTTGGTAACAAACTCGTTTTTAGCCATAAACCAAACTTAAAACAAAATAGGATTCTTAAAAGTATTTTACCCATGTTTTATTTTAAAAAATGCGTCAAATAATATTTTAAAATCAATTTTTTTAAAAAATAGGGCTTTTAAGGGTTAAAATAATTACGGTTGATGTGTCTTCTTTTTTCAAATTAATTTACATTATTTACAGATAGTCATCACTGCGCAAATGACATTACAGTAACTTCATTATCATGTAAAAGCACCATCAGAGAGAGAGAGAGAGAGATAGTTTCCCCATATAAAAATAGAAATTATTATCAAATTATTTCTGTTCCATATAAGAAGACAAAAGGATTAGACAGGTTATAACTTCTAAAAATAATCTAATTTTTGTAGTTGCAACGTGCAATTATATGTTACATAGTACATAACTGTTAGTATCCTCTAAACACGATTTGATATCAATTTCTAGGTATTATACAAAAGTAAATGAAATGATATTGCCATTAGGTTTGTAGCTTGAATAGTTTAACATAGAATAATGCTTAAAGACATCTTTTAATAATCCTTGAGGATAGGATAATTATTATTAAAAATTGCTGGCTTCATTTTCTTGAGCAGCTAAAGAATTCAATACTGAAAAAGTAAAATTCGAAAAAGACTGAAAGAGAGGCGGACGAATCGGAAATGTAGAACAATTCTTGGAAGGACCGGAGAGGCAATTTAACTTTAACTCAAGGTCATTAGATCATGTGATCGATTTTCAGGCTCCATACTTTGCAACCATCAAAAATGAGATAAAAATCATTGAACGAATCGCCTTTCAATCGATTATTTAAACTGATGTGGGAAAGTTAAAGCTCCACCTTAATCTGGATTTTGCACTTAGGAAATTTATCGAGCCAATTCGATTTTTAACATTGGTGAATGACTTCAAGTGAATCTGGAAAAGTGACGTATTTGTGGTGTCATTAATAACCAATTTTCAGTTGATGCAGACATTGAGCAAATAATAGCAATCGGTTTATTTCCGTATTTATATACTAATCTGTGCAATTTATTTCGGCTAATGTAATCAGAAATAAAAAAAATTTTAAGAACTGAAAATTAGAACTAATATAGAGAACAGAACCAAAAAATTATTAAAAAAAATAATTTTTCAAGGTGTTCAAGGAAACACTTAATGTTGGATTATAAATAACAGGTATATACCTGTTTATTATAATAACAGATTATAATAAACAGGTATGAATTGCAAGAGGTGAAAATAACGGATATTAAATATATAAATGTATTAAAAAATCCCACCTCCAATCTATAAGCGACGTACACATAGAGAATTAGATGAGGTTTAAAGGGAAGAGAATATCATAGAAGGAAAGTGTAGAAATTCACATAGAAAGGGAGAAATTAATGATTTCAGTTGATTTAACATTATCATTTCATACCACCTTCTTATGCAACTATTCATACTAAATAAATGATAGTTCACTATTTGACTACATGAGCAAAAATAATTTTTTGATTTATAATTTAGCATAGATTTTTTTTACAATAACTTTTTAACAATATCATTAAAGGTAATTTCTGAGCTTCTACATTTTATGATATTCCGTTTTGGTCATTTATCTCATCTGAAATGTATTTTTAAACCTAATTTTTTTCAAAATATCATGTTATTTTTTCGTGATATTAGATATTTCTTAAGTATTTTTGGAATTAGAGCAAATTTAATAGAAAATTTAGCGTCCTGTAAAATAGTAAGTTTACAACAGTATCTGTTCTGTTATTGCAATTTAAATATGAAGAAGCTGTGGAAAATCTGTAGCAATTGGCAGATTTGTGGAAACTTTGATTTTTGCTTTAAGATAGTGTTTTATTTATGTTCCTAATCCTGATGAATTATTTTTCTTATGCAGTCACTAACCGTAGTATTTATTTTTCAATAATACGTATCCATAAACGATATAAATATCAATAATTTTTGTTGTGAATTTTTTATAGAATCATTTGTTGCGAATCTTCTTTTATTCATTTGTGATGTCTGTATGACATCGGTAAAAAGCGTATAATACTGGCAGATATTATAGAGAGTACATGTTAATTCTTTGATAACTACAAAAAATAATAATACGGATTATAATAATTTTTCAAGAAAAATGATATGGTCAATATACATAAATTTCCCAACAACAGTAATTTAGACTAAAAATGTCATATCAAGCAAGCTATGAATATGAAGTTACATGTTTCTCGTATTAAAGCCTAGTGCATACTGTAGATTTACAGTTATTTTCTAAGCAACGGTGTTTACGAACAAACTACTACGAAAACGAAACATTGCGCCAAAACGGAACAAACCGAAAGTCATAAAAATAAAACATCACTCTACATGATAATCGAAACAGGAGGCGCCGGGTTATCGAACTGAGCTTGTCTCTTCATTAAATCAATACGAATAATCTAAAGATGAGAAAACTTTCGCCAGAAAGCATACTAAATACCCTACTTCGTTTATATTAGTTAAATACTAATTGATGGAAATGTAAATGATATGGGGAATAAACATTGCCAGTTTTTCTATCGAAGAATAACTGAAAGATGTTATACACACCTGGAGAGCCGACTTCACACAGCAAAACTAAGAATGCAACTAAAGGCCTTTTCCAGATCAGAAGCTAGCTAGTTAGGAAAAGACAGGCCTTTTTTTTCGAAAGTGATCAATCTCTAGAGCACATTGCTTTTCAGCACGATGAGGGCAGTCACCCGTGGGGTCCTCACGCGAATTGTTAGCTTTAATTTTTCCAAGAATCACTCCTCGTGATTCCTAGCGATAATTTGAAACAAGACACTTTCGAGTCCTTGTTGTTCGATGTTTCGTGAGAGCTCTTGCTGACAGTGTGCGGACGAGGTCCACAGTCATTTGCGGAGTTTGAATTTCAGTCCATTTTGCCTAATCTCAATGCTAATCGTGGATTTCTACTTTGTCACGCAGAATGGATGTACTCTTTGTTCGAAAGAGCAGAACATGATTAATCTTAATCGAACAAGGGGGCTTCCTATTCCACTGCGATGGAAAAATTATAAGATATCCATTATCGGAATTGGAACTGCGAGTTCAGTGACCTGAAGAACATTAAAACTTAATATTGAATCTCTGTTACTTTGATGTTTCGATGGAACAGTTAACGAGCGAAAATGATGCGGAAGTTAGAAACATTGTTTCTAATAAAAATACAAGCAATTATGAATTAATTAGGATAAATGCAGATTCTGTATGTACTAATTATTAAATACAACATTTATAATTTTTAATTGAAACAATCGATATCTATCTATGAAAATAGCCATTTCGATATAAAAGGTTTTGAGAGAAATGAACGAAAGCAAACATTTCATAGCACAAAATAAGCGTATGCGAATGTATAAATGTAGCGGAAGTAATACTTAACTATTATACATGAAAATTGAATCCTGATGTTTGATGTGCCTATTTATTGCTTCCTCTAAACATCTCTTTATTTCTAAACAGAATTTTTAAAAGAGATTTTGACCCATGAAAATTGAAAAGGAAACTTCTCAGTTAACTATTTAGAGTTACTTTGTAAAGTATGCATGAAATCATCCATTTTATTGTTTTTTAATAATGTTTCAGCGTTTTTTAATAATTTAGTCAAACATTTTTTTTTGAAATTCAGTTTGTCCGATGGAATACAATACTTAGTTTTCTAATAAAAGCATATTCGACACCTAACCAGAAACTTTGTTGGTTAAAGCACGGGAAACGTGATAAACGACATTCTCTATGGAAAATACAGTATTTTCCCTGCTGTGGACTTTAATTGCATTATTTAAAAAACTGACAGATCGAAAGTGCATCCTTGACAACGGTCGCTATGTTACGACGAATTCACAGCAACAATGCTTTTTCTGGTTTTCGTCCAAACGTATCGCGAATGTAGACCGATATACTTAAGAAGTCTTCTAAGAAGATATTGTCAGTAAAAATAGCGATGATTGTCAATCAGGTCTTTATTTTAGGGTAGTCACCCTCATCTCTGGCAGTATTAAGATGCTTTATAGACAAAACTAGGAGACATTTGAAACAGCTATCATGAAATCAGATCGGTTTTCCTGTTAATGATTAAAATAAGCGTAAGATATTATTACGCTGTGAAACTTATAATCTATGTTGGGATTTTTTATTTTATTTTATAAGCGATTCATCACGTGTTGATTATGTTTAGCTCAGAGGGAAATGTCTTCTTTTTTTCACTTAAAAATCATGGTTATTGGTTACTTATTTTATTAACCAAACTTAATTTTAAATAATCTCTGATGCATAATTTTATAGAACTAGTATAATAATTGAGAAAAAAAAATTAATGAAATTTTGCAGTGTTTGACGGCGTAAATATCGAAAGGCAACTACATATTTTGGCTTTGTTTTTCAGATTTTAGATATCAAATCATTCCACTTAAATTAGAAACTGATAAATCATTCCGCCTAAGCTTTATTTCGACTTTTTCTTTAAAAATCACTTTTCCATCAATTGCTTTATAAAGCATTTAATCAAACTTCATTCCATCTCACCTTGCATCATATCGAATTATCAATCGAATTTTATTACATAAATTCTGTAATGATCAAGCTTCTGCAATCTGAACAAAAATATTAAGTTATCTTAAAATGTTATATTTAATAACTTGATCATTTTGTGCATTTTCGATATTTTAAAAATTGGTTGAAGAAATTACTTGATAAGTATCCAAAAGTAACTGCACAAATTTTTTTTTACGTAGAAATGTGCCTCTTAAAAATTTGTAAAAAAACCAGAAGAATCGGAACAAAAATCAAAAAATGAAAATGATGGGAAAATACTGAATATAATTAAATGCGAAATTACAGTACAGAAGTTAAATGAAAATAAGACATTTTTTTTATCTAATAACTCATCAAGATTGCCTGAATGAATTAAATGAATTTCGAACGAAAAATGTTAAGCATCCAGGCTGTTTGCATTTATAACACATTCTTATATACACAAAAAACATGCAACTTTGTATCTATTTAAAATTTTGAAAATCATGAAACTAAAACTGATTATTTCTAAATCAAGGCGAATACTAAATCATACTTAAAATCTGTAATAACTTAAAGTGCTTTCTGAACAGACCAATAGGAAGTAAAGATTTCTGCAAGGTAATCATCGAAGTCCACAAAATGAAGCTGAACGGAAGATTAATAATTATTTATTATGATTTTAAATATGTTATCTGCATTACGCTTCTTATGTTTACGTGAATTTTTAAAACTGCTTCAGTATAAAAACACTGCACATAGAGAAATGGGGAGTGGGGGAGAAGTAGTTTTAAAGAAATACCAGTCTAAGCCTTTCTAAACTTATTGGAGCTCTTAAATTCTGCAGAATTAATGAATCGGATGATTGCGTAATCTAAAGTAATGTTGAAAATAAAGATTCAGAATATTGCAAATGATGTAAATAGGCCGAGATTTCTCTCTATATATTTTGGTAAAAGGATTTCAATCACATTGAGAGACTTAAAATATTTACTAGAAAATAAGCATGGGGATAAGTGTTATTTATACTAATCGAGTATCCAATTAATATGTAGATTTCGACTGGACTGCTAAATAAACAGACTCGTTTCTGAACGCATTCCCCCTTTTGGTTTAAGTGGACTTTCCTTACGAATGTCGTAGGCGCATCGACTGAATTCTGTTTTGGCCATCCCTCCCGCAATCAATAAACCCATTCACTACCACAACGTCATTCACGCTAAAGAAGGACGAAAATAACGTACGAGAAAGTGTTATTTTTTCCTTTTATACTTTTATGATACAAAAATTCCAATGGATTTCTAAAAATTACAAAAATTACATCGATTCTTGGTGCTGTTAGTAGCAACTGATGCATTTTGAGGGAGAGAGAAGGTAATTATCTATACGTTTGCGAAGGAGCGCAAACGATATTAATCACATCACAGTGAGTTTTTATGGAGCCAAGAATAAAAGAAGTAGTTATGTGGCCATACTATTTTGAAATCGGGTTCACAATGCAAGTATGAATATGAAATGTTTCATAAAACTGGATTAAGAAGGATTCAGATAGTTGGTTCTAATACTGTCGTCGTTCAGGCAAAAGTCACTAAATCCAAAATTATAGTTTCGAGATGCGTTTAATTTAAACTTGATTACTTTTGAGTTATGAAAAATAGTAAAAATTATTTTACAGATTTCTAACTCCTAAGGTTGATTTACGGAGGTTTAGATAACATGTTTTTGTCACGAAATAATTAATTGCAAATTCTAATTGACTGCAGTAGTCCGTCAAAAGGTTTTTCTGGACTTGTTGGACTGCTGCTTGAACGACGACGATATAATACACTTAAAAACTCAGAATGATACTTACTCATAAATCAAACACTTTAAAATTTTATTTCGTGAGAAAGTTAAAGTAATTGTAATCAAACCCAGGCATTGCGATGCGCCGTGCTTAGGGCTTAAAGAAATAAAACTAATTTGCTTCCAGCGTACTCTAATTGACTTTCGGTTCATTTGTTTAGTTTACTTTTCACAAGGAGTATTTTTAATAATGATCGTTATTATTTTTATTTCAGATCATACATTAGTTTTAAAAATATATAATTTACGAAATGATATTGTTTGGAAATTTTATATGAGAAGGAAAACTGTAAAAATGTATGACTCTAAAACCGAAAATCAAACATTTCCAAACTTCGATGATTATGCAAAATGCACTTTCTCAAGAATACTAAGTTTTGCTTCAAAACATTTTAAAACTTGTATTAAATACCACTGAAAAGGCCGGTGAAAGTTATAATACCATTTTCTAAGGAATTCTAGACGGATTTAGTTTACATTTATCTTCCTTTTCATCTGCTTTAATTATTTCTTACTTTTTGAGCCACCTGTCTTTTGTTTTTATATATAATCCCTATAATCAATATCTCACTTCAGATAATTGAAATGTGTAATGGTTGTTTATAATTTTCAAACATTTTCTGGTATATCTTTAATACGTAAATTATGCTTAAGAACTATATCTTTTAGAAAATTTAATTAATTTATGAAAAACAATTTGCATTAGGTTTAACTTTAATGACCAAGTTAAAAGGAAATCAGCTTAAAACAAGTTTCATGACTTATGTGGCATACTTACTTTACTTTCATGTGGCTTATAAATATTAATGGGCATCTTTAAAAGATTTGACAAGACAACTTTTAGTGTCGAGTTTAGTTAGAAGCAAGACTTTTACACACGAGAAATAAATAATCAATATTTGAAAATAATTTAATGGACTATGAATTTTACTTATTGTTTTATTAGCATAAGAATGTCAAGAAGTGAATATAAAGAGTTCTGACTTGTTATCCTTTCTTTCTTCTCCTATAGTTTGTAACTTCGTAGTTCATGAACGTTGTCTCAAAACAGTGGTGTCTCCGTGTTCAACTATCACTCCAAGCATAATAAAAGTAAGTAGATTCATGCTAATGGCTAATTAATAATGAAACAATATCACATTTTTAATAATAAATTTGACTTCGAAATAATGTGTACCGTAAAATGGGGTTACTTTGCACCAGAGTCACCAAATTTGTGTAAAAAGTGAAATAGAGATCAACTGATTAGGGGATTGTTTTTTTCCTAGCTTCTTGGGAACACTGACTAGTGTATTAAATTCCTTAAAGGTATATATTAATCAACCAACAGGTTCCAGAAAGAAAAGGCAATGAGCCAATTTATCAGCGAAACTTTTAGTGCTGAAAAATCTGTCTTTGGTTAAGAAAGTATGACATTTCTGAAGACAAGTGCATTTAAATGCGAAAGATAATAAGCCTAGTTTTCATTTTGTTGCTTTAAATGCCAATTATATTTGTTAGTTAAGTTGTAATTAATTTTTTCTGACCTGGGGTAACTTTGCACCGAAAAAGAGGGATTCTTTGCACCATGGAAATTTTCGATAAAAATCAACCCCAGTTGGTTTATTAACTTATTTTTGTATGAAATAATAATAAGAACAATGTCTCCTTAAGCTTCATATATGTCCAGGGTGTATAAAAGGAAGTTAGGGACTTGTAGGTATATGGAGTTCTCTCCAGCGACCTTAGAAGCTTGATTTAACTCCATTTCAAAAATTTAGTGTAATTTTAAAGAGGCAAAAGGTTTTTTTTGTTCCCCATGCGAATAGTTTATTACAAAAGATAGCTAATTCATATAACTAAACATGGAAATCCTCTGGTTTTCTCCATTGAGAAGAAAAAGACCGTTACAACATTTGTTCAACCGTTGTTCGAGCAACATTTTTGTTTTTCCTTTCTGTTAAATTTCAATGTATTTTTTGTTTATTTGAATGTACTGAAATTTTGTTTTACATACCTTTCAGGTTATCAATGAAAATACTTAACATCGACTTTCAAGCAATTTTTATTATAAATATAATTATTATAAATGTTTTGTTACAAAAATAAACTGAAAAAGCTGTAAATGGGTAATTTTATTCGAAAAAAATTTCTTTTACTGAATTGCACGATTATTTTGTATATTTCCACCCAGGTTGTCAATAAATTGATCAGCATTGCATCACAGTGAGTTTGTCAGTGAAATATACGGAAAAAATATCAAGTGCAAAGTATCCCCACCTATGAGGCAACTTTGCACCAAAATTTCCAAAAATCATAATTATGACCGTCTGATCCAAATTTTGCTGCAAAACGTTTCTCTATTAGTCCCTCAATGAGGAAAAAATCAGAAAAGCCTTTCTTTTAGAGAAATACATGTAAATAATCTCAAAATTCTGTCGGAAGTCATGAAAATCGGTGCTAAGTAACCCCGTTTTACGGTAATGGTTATGAGTATACTAACGTAAATGCTGTTTTTTTCTATAAGCACTAACAATACTTATGAAACATTTATTAGAATAGATAATTTAAGCCTATTGACCTAAAGAAATTTTTCTGTGGTTTATAAATATTATTTAGTGTCGTTTCAAAAATATTTTTATAAAAATATTTCTTTTCTGTTCAGATTTATCTTCAAATTAGCTATTTCAGAGCTGTCCGCAGTCACATTATGCAGAACCAATCATACATAACATATAGATATGTATGATTGGCATAACATATAGATTTGTTAGATGGTAATTTATAAGATCTAATGCATTACTTTTACTGCATAATATAAATTAATTAAAAAAATATATTAAATGTAATTTGTTTCGGAGGTGATAACATATTTTTGTGAATTGAAATGCGAAAGGAGATAATGCATGATAGTAAAAATTGTACAAAGAATTTGAGGAACAGAGATAAGCAAATTTCGGAAGAAAAATCTACGCTAAAATTTATACCATTTTTATAATTATGAATAAGACATTTTTCTGTGTTACAAAACTGTGCGATGGTCATAACTCCATAATATTGAAAAACAATTGAAAACAGTAAAAAATATTATCAAAATCATTTTTAAAAATTTACCATGATTTTTTTTAAAGATACGTAATGTGCATTAAAAATAAACATTTGTATAAAATAAAATATGGCTATGAAAATGTATAAAAAACATTTTTATACGATTATGCTCCCGAAAAGCATAAACAGACCACAGTTAAGAACTACAAGCTAAAGAACTATAAGATATGTAAAAGATTAAAAAAGTTTTTATATATTCTTTGTTACTCTTTACATTTTCACATACAAAGGATTTTTGCTACAGGATTTGGCTAATCTAAATTGGATACCTTCCATATCAGTATCATAATCGAACGCAACTATGCAACTGGGAACCAACCGTCTTCTAATTTTTTTCACTATTGCAAATTGCACCAAAGTGTGAGAATTGGTTAAGCGAAATTGAACCAACTTTAATCCATTGCACAACTTATTTAGAACGCAACAGTTATTTTGGTAAAAAAACAGCTATCAAATTTCTTTCTGTAATGTTTTGCGAAAACAGCTTTACACCAAAATGTGCATTTTGTAGATGATTTCCCATTGTATAATTGCTTACATTAATAACTTAAAGATTCTCAAATTACGATTTCTCATAAAGCAACTGGGACGTTTTGTACCTTAAAAAAAATCGATTTCCAACTTTAGCCTCATGAAATAGAGGACATTTCAGCAACTCCAGAAATGCATAGCACGTATAAGTTTGAAATGCCAGAAGCTCATAAATTAGTAATTATAAATGTGAACAAAAGGAGCCAACATGATAGAAAATATATTATTTTGAAGGTTTCTCAAAACATGTTTTTTAAAGATCAAATTTAGGTACACATATATAAAAGTTTTTTCATTGCATAACATGGAATTTTGTATTATAATATTTCTTAAGCATTATACATTTGTAACACTCATTTTCGTTTATTTCTGGGCAGTAATATATTTTTAAGCTGCTATTTATAATAAAAAATGCCATGCATTTTTTCAGAGTTTCCAAGTTATTTAATTTTAATATTTTTTTATTTTTATTTTAAGTGAATGAAAACTAAAATAAGCTCAGTGTAATTACTGAACCCTTTCTCACATATTAGTCGAATTTTGGATTTATTTTATGGGTTGTGTTTTTTTCTGATCTTACTGATTTGCGGTTACGTATTTGCAAATTATCGCATCACAACACATTTTCGATTTGCTATTAAAAAAGAAACACTTTAAGAAACCAATATCTTTTACGTTATTATAATGAAAACCTCACATTTGTACATGTGCTAAATTTTAATTCAGATATAACTTTTAATTGGGGAATATCTCCTTTACTTACAACTCAAATTTCGATGCTTTTCTTTGTAGAGAACGTCCCAGTTCCCCTAAAAGGTCCGTATCTCCATATCTTGTGTTAACAGTAAACCTTTCATCTTCCCCGATTTTAACTATAATGTAGAAGTGCACCTTGTACACATCAATTCTGTTTTTATTAAGTCGGTGGAATAGATATAGCTTCCTTTTTGGTAAAAGATAATTATTGGGAATTGGATATAAAAGACCCCATAATAATTTTTATTTGCTTTAAGCTAATATTTCAATTGAAAATATAAATATTCTATTGAGTCATTTTTCGTTAAGCATGTTCAAATATTACACCACTGGATTATCAACAAACACAATAAATGTAATGCAGATGTCATTATTGTGATAATCTTACTTTAGATATCTTTATTAATAAAAATATATTCACCTGAAAGTCAAATGTAAATTTTTTTGACAGAATCCTGTTCCTCACTGTTGGGGTGAACCGGGCCACCTAAAGAGAAGGTTCTGTAACGTATGTCGGAAACGGATAGAAGACAGCTGCGCAGTGAGGTGTGAAGGTATGAACTGAATGCTTGTTCTATAAGTTTTGAAAATAATTAAATATAAATTAAAAATAAATTACAAGTGAATCGATGTGTTAACAATAAAGCATTTAGAGGGCAGTACGAAGAAACATTTTTTTTCAATTTAAGAACATAATTTTTAAAAATAAAGTTTGTTAAGATTAAGAAGAAAAGAAGAGAAAGCTTAAAATTATGCAAAAAACTTACAGTAAACTTTAATTTCAGCTATATACGCAATTAAAAATAAAAATTTCTTGATATTTACACAAAAATAATACACCATTCACTTAAAAACTTTTTCAAGAAGTTGTGCAAAATGCATACAAGAGCAAATTTTAGTTGCATGATTTTCAAATTTGAAATATTTGATGAAATGTACTTTCTAAAGGAATTTAGCTTTGAGCTGTACCTTTTTTCAGATAGTTTTCAAAAAGATTTTGAAAAGCACTGTTGCATTTTAAAAATTGCATTGATTATAACCAACACTGATCATTTTAAAGAGAAAAACAATATTGTTTTTATTAGGCTTTTCAATAGCTTTGTAATGGAAAATTAATATTTTCATACTTATTTCTAAAAATATATTCTACACACAGGCAATAAGGGAGAATGACACTTTCAGAATAATCATTTATAAGGTTCTGAAATATTCATACGCCTTGGAAAAATTCAAACAAAATGTGTGCCGTGGCTCCGTTATAATGAAGAAATGAAGTACACCACTCACTTATTATAAAGCCACAGAATTTTAAATTCAATTTAGTATATTTCAAGCAATTGTATGAAAAAAACACAATGTATCAAAACTAATTTAAACAGCTTAAAAAATGCACCAATGCAATTTTACTATTGACAAAAGTTTAACATAAAAAAACTCACTTTATAAATTGGCAAACCATCTAAAGGATTTTTCCAAATGTGGAATATGATTATTCATGGATAGTCTAGTTGAAACCGTTGCGAAAAAAGAAAAGTACAGGTTTCAATATACGATCACATTTAATATAGAGACTTCTGCAATTTAGCTGAAATTAGACAAAGATTATAAAGGAAAAGTGCATTTTAAAAAATAATTGTAATTTTACAGCAACACCATATAATTAAAACACCATTTCAAAATATATTCTATGCTTTGTCATCAATTCGAGTTAGATAATTTTTTTGTTTGTAATTCGCTGAGATTTAATTGTTTCGTCCACTCCCACTTGTATATTAATCAGGCTTCATTTAAAATCAGTGAAACCATTCTTCACTTTAGAACTACATTCTGCAGCTTAGGTTACCAAAGTTTAGATGTTAGTTAAGTGAAATTTATTATTTGACTGTGTAAAACGACAGAAAAGAATTTCTTTTTAATACAAACATTTTTATTTATGTTAACTAAAAGCGTTAAGATATGAAACTCACGAGCTCTTTGTTTTAGTTTGTGATTATTCTGTCCATGTTGAATGTCAAGATTTTGGAGTAGCGGACTGCAAGGAATGTGCAACGTACGTTCCAAGTCGAGATCCTGTGAGTATAATATTTTCTTATGTGTTATTTTTTGAAATAAGTTTAACGACAATTTAATAATAATATGACATAAATAAAATTCATCCATAAATTTCAAGCAATGATTAATTTTAAGGCAGTTTATTCATCTTATGTTTAGAACGGCTTAAAGCACTAATATTGATAAGCTCAACTAATATTGATAAAAAAATTATCTTTCCGAAAAAATTAAAATAAATTGCTTTTAAAATTATGGAGTGTATAAACAATTTTTAGTCGTACTAAGAGTTTGTAATTAATTTAAAATGCCTCTCGAGATTAAAATGAAAGTTTGTTACAGTTCGTAATTTTCTCTCAAATAATAGATTTTATTTCTTTAAAAATGAACGTTATTTATTCTTTTAAAATTCACTTTTTTACATTAAAATAATGTGAAAATCATCAAAAGTTTTCAGCCAAAGAAATAATCCAAAAGGATTTCATATTCGTTATTTAGATGGTAAAAAACCTTAGTTAACAATAATAAATTAAAGCTGTTAAACAGGTTTCCGAAATGGTTTCTCGATGGAATCATTTAGACTTCCTTGCGAATTTCCTGTTTTCACTATTAATACTTTTATCGATTATTAGCTCTTTAAACGTAAAGATTTTATTTTTTTATGATTTTCTTTTCAAATGTTTACATTAATTGTTACTTAGAGATTTGTAAAATTTTAATGTTTAAGAGATATTAAATAGATAGTTTTTATGTATTAAAACACAGGAAAACATTAATTTTATCAGAATAATTCAAATGTATGAAAACTTATAAAAATATAAATATAATTTTATAATTTTAGAGTATTATCATTTTTTTGTCGTAGTCAACACTAACGCAAACTCATCATTGGAGGGAAGGCAACTTACCCCCGAATTCGAAGTGCCAATTATGCAAGAAGACATGTTGGTCAGCGGAATGTTTGGCGGGAATGCGATGCGAATGGTGCAATATAACAGTAAGTAGTATAATCTAAGGTATCCCAGATATTTTTCCATGACACCTGTGATCACAAGTAACGTTATGTCTTAGTTCAGAAGAAGCGTTGTGAAAAAAGAACACTGCTAATTAAAATGCAGGATAAACTATTTTTTTAAAAAATAATGGTTGAAATTCCGAAGCATTTCAAAATATCCAATAATTGTAAGTTATTATAAACTCTAAAAATATTCCTTTCATTTGAGAAAGTAGTTTTGGAAATATTTAGTTTTTAAGGAAGACGATAACTCTCTTTTCTAATCGTGTTAAGAAATTTTAATAAATTTTAATTTTCGTTTTCTAAATGATGGGAGAACTAACTTGAAATATTTATGACAAATATATTATTTATTAAAAACATTGGTAAGTAATTCAGTTGAAGATAAAATGTACATACAAAAATCTAATACATTACTGACTATTGCTCGTAAGAAAATTCTTCAAGTATCTAGAACGTATTGCCAAATTGCATTTTAAGTTTTGTGTCTTAACTTATTAAGGGCATGGTGGATTTTAAAATTAGCAAAAATTGATCAAAAATTGTAAATTGCTCTTTTAATATTTTATCTAAAAATATTTTTAGATTTGAATTAAAAAAGCATTAAATCCTGAGTTTTCGAATAAAATTAGTTTAGCGGATTGCTCTTTAAAAGACTTTCTCTCAAAATTATGATTTTTTTCAGATTCACATGCTTTTGGAATGTTTCATGTGCATTAAATTTTGGAAAAATTGTATAGAAATTATAATAAGGATTTCTGTTATACACTTAAATAAATCTAGGTATTCATTTTAGATTCCAACATGATTTAGATAATTAAGAGTCAGTTTTAGTTTTAAAAACACATAATTTTAATGAAAATTCAGCAAGCCTGCATCAACATATTTCCTGAAAGTTAGAACGAAAATACGAAATAATACCCAGTTTTCTTCAAAAATTGTTTTTAAGTGATGAGTAATTTTTAATGATTAAAAAATAAGTAAAAAATAAAATAAATAAAATAAAAAAACTCAAACACATGGAGCAGTTCACATTTTTTAAAATGAAAAATGGAATTAATTTAAAAATTAAAGATAGTTGATATTTTAATTATTTCAACGCAGATGCGTACAAAATTTCATAACTCTAATTTGCAAAAATGCTTGATAGAATCCACCGTGCCCTTAATTTCAAGTTTTCTGTTTCCGAAATAAAGATAGATATATTTCTCATTCAGAATATGAAAAAAAAAAAAATCTGCCAGCATACTTGAATACATCAAGATAATTTTTACATTCTTATTCAAAAGGAAAAGTTATTATTTTTTAAAAAGTACCCACTCAAATGAAAATCTATGCAGATCTAATAAACTTTGCCTTTCAAATAAAGCGAACAGAATTGAACGCAAACGTGCGAATTTGTTAACACATTCAAACCGAGAACAAACAGTACAGAGATGTTCCTGTCGTGCAGGCTCATCCGTCTTGCTACAAGAGCCTTCCTGTCGAGTGCACCTTCGGTTGCCTGGAGAGCATCATGCTGCCTCCCGCCTGCGTCAGCATCCCACGCACAGACGTCCCCCTGGAGACGATTATCGGGGGTCAGATGAAGCGACGAGATACTATCTCACGTGAGTCTCCGCTCTATTATCATCATTGTAAGACATTCTTTCATTAGTCCTCCTTTTTATCTCACTTACACCCTTAAACTGCACTGCAATCTAGTCATCCCTGGTAATCTTATTATCGCGCAATGGATTGAGTTCCAAGTGCTTTCTTACTAAACTCTCTTGAAGTACAGTAAAGTAATTTAGTATTTGAACGAAATTAAACTCACTATGATCGCGAATAAGTGTATTTTTCTTAATTGGAATTATATGTGAAATTAGATAAACTAAAAACAATGAATCAAAAGAAATCAGATTTACACTCAAGCAGTGTTTGTTCGTTGGTTTGTAAAATCAAATTATACAGATTATTATGATATCAATGTAGTTAGAATCATACCAGTTACACAGAAAGCTGATAAATTCAGATTTCAGATTTAAAAAAATGGAAGTTATTGCACTATCGGCAATCTGTATTATGTGGGGAAGAATTTATGTATGAAGAAAAAAACTATTGGAAAAAAATTTGGAATACTAATGTAAACGTAAATGTAAGCGTAGATAGAAAAAAAACCCCTTGAAGTGTTAAATGTTCGCAATGTTGATGTATAATTCGATTTTATAGAACTTTTACATAACTGTTGTTCAGTGGCGAATCCAGGATTCGGGTCTGGGTGGGGCTGAGGTCATAAAAATTTTGTATCGTAGTGACGAATGTCAAACCTCATGGCTTATGTAAACCAAAACACTTTAACTTTACAGACTTGAATCACCTGACAATAAGAATCATAAAGATGATTTCTATAATTTAATAAAAAATACAGTGAAATAACTAGCCAAAAAATGTTTTCGACCGCGCCAACCCTACAAGTACAAGTGGAATGACTAGAAAAGTAGGAGAATTTTCGAGTCTGTCAAGCCAGAAAGCAATGTGTCACGATTTTATTATTTTTTAAAGAAAATTAAGAACAAAAAGTTATATTAATTGTAAATAAAATCAAGAATTTTGGTTTAGCTCTGGGGGGGGCTGCAGCCCGATAGCCCCCTGGATTCGCCACTGCTGTTGTTTGATGTATCCAATAATTATTTACTGGATGCTTATTTTTCAATAGCCGCCTTCGGTGACCAGCTTGTTCGGCGGGAATATGATTTCAATTGAATCTTGCATCATTTTATGTTCATGGTTCTCTTAACAACGTAATTTTAAACTTCAGATTGTGGCAGATATTTAACCCATGTTCTATTAGTGACCTTGGATCTCTTCTGTTCATTGTCTACATAAATGTTCCTCATGGAGTCAAATAACTGACCATGCCATGTAACCTCTAATTCCATGTTGTCGGCACTATCTTCACTTTCTTATATCCTCTTGTAAAATATGCATTTACAATATTAAAATGAAGCACCACATTTTATGGCCAGCAGCATGTTAGCTGCATTAAAACATGCTGAGAAAAGAATGAAAACACAGCAACCATAACCATTCAGCTTACTGGATATATTTCTTAATGTAAGGAAAGCAATATCTCGGAGAGCTGAAATAAAATACGAAAGCAAAATGTATTAGGATATTATCTCAAATTACAACAATGAAAGTGAAATATGCATTTGAATATTTGTTTAAACAATGAAAACGGTTTGAGTTGTGTTGCAAAAATGAAAAGTATTGTTGTAAATTATGCGAAAAAATATTTTAAAAGGTTATTAAAATTAGAGAAAAAATTGTACGGAAACTTAATTGATGTCATTGAAAAGGTAATTATTTGCACTTTCAGATTTTTGTGCTGTAATATTTTTGGAAGTTATTAAGAAAAAACACCAAAATTTTGCTTAATTTTTAATTCATGAAAATTAAAATTTCAAAAAAGGGCTCCGAGGTGCATATTCCCACACTCCAAAGTATATTTGTGCTAAATTTCGTAGCTCTGGGTCCAGTGGTCTGACCTAATACAGCGCCAACACACACCACAGACAGACACATTCTCCTTTATTATTAGTAGAGATAACTTTTGTACAGAAAAATGACTTCATTCGCGTTATGTAGATTTATCTGGATTGTGACATATTTGTTTTGAAACTACAGAAATAGAATAGAGTTCATTGCATGCACACAAAAAATTGATAAGAATAGGAAAGAATCTCATTAAAGTTTAATAAACAATCGAAAAATAAATTATCGAGCTGATAAAAAAAAGTTTAAATGGTTTTCATGCAAGTAAAACCATCTCGTTTTCTGCCTATATATTTTATTGAAAAATAAAAAAGGAAAAATTCCCAACTACATATATATATATATATATATATATATATATATATATATAAAAGAGGAAAGTATATGTGGGTGTTGTTCGCTTTTTGGTTCTTTATGCACACCACACCGCTGGACTCACAACGACCAAATTTGGTACAGCGATGGATTGGCACAAGAGGGAGAGAACGCAGTAAAAATTATTTTAAAATTCGAATTCGATTTTATTTATTTAACTTTAAGTGGTAAATTCGGGCGTTTTTTTGCCAATTGTGTATTCACAACAATACTTTGCATTGTTTCAAATGAAATTCAAATTGTTTTCATTGTTTAAACAAATATTTATTTGCGTGTTCCGATTTCGTTGTCGAAAGCTAAGGTAATATTTGAGTCGCTCGAAAGCCAAAGCGGATGAGTCCATTTTTTGATGTCTTCTGGTTTTCGTAAATTTTGATGGAATTAATAACGTTATTTTTAGTTATTAAAAGATTCACTCGTTGCTTCAATAGAAGACTTTATATACTTTCACTAATCAAATTAATAAAACAAAAATTTAAAAATTATTGCAATTAAAAACATGAATTTTCTCAAATTTTTTTTCTGGACTTACCCGCATTGGCTTCTGAACGACTCATATTTTAATCCAAATATCTCGTAAAATGTGTCGCGTCAATTTAATATTGAAATCAAATGCATGTTTTGCATAAGGAATGAGAAAGTAAAGTCGGCACTTACAAAGTTAGTGACAATATTTACTGAAAAAAACGGAGGCAGTTATATGAAAAAATATGGATCTCGAGCAACGCCGAGTTAACAGTCTATAAATTTGCAGTAATAAAATGAACAGCATGAAACTAGTTATCACGACTTTTGTTCTAAACTTTAAACTTTTTCTTACTTGAAAAAAGATAATAGTGTTTTCTTTATTTGTTTGAGTGCGTAGTCTTTATAAAATAATATTAAATTTGCTAGTGCTCAAAATCTAACTAATCTTTCAAGTCACTAAATAGTTATAAGATTTTAAATTTTGCTTTTTGATAAATGGGAATTATAACTGTAATATACAGGACGTGCACTCTAGTAGCTAATTTTAAACAGTTAGAGATAGGCATATGCTTCCATTTGGTAAAATGTTTTGAATGACGTAAAGAATTATGCTTCAGCATATTTATGGTTTGAGTCAATAAAGGTACAGAAAAAATTGCGAATTCTGATCAAAATCTCAAACGTAAGCCATCTACTTATTACCGTACAGATCCATATACACAAAAATAATAAAAAAATTACTATTTTTATCATATTTCTAAGTTATCTTACGTAGTTACTATGCCATTTTGCGAACAAGACAACAATTATCCTTGCTAAGAAACACAATACGAAACACATATCTGAAGTACAATGTCCTTATAAGTTGTTGGGTTAGGTGAAATAGCGAAATAAAGGGCACGATTTCTCCAAAAATCATTTCTTTAGCCTCGATTTCTAAATCGAGAGTGAAACAAAAAATACCATTTCTTCCTGTTTTAGTTTATTAATTAGAAACAGGAGAAAAAGCAATGCGCGCTCATAAAAAATCATGTAATGTGGTTAGTGAAGATACTTTACAACAGTTACAGTTGCCAATTTGCTTTGGTAAATTTCAACCTGAAAATTTAGAAGTTGGCATTGCAACATGGTCATGTAAGACGCTCGAAAATTATGACGATAAAATAAAGGCATTGATAAATTCCAATCTACTTTTAAGAACTGTAGGAACAGCTGAAAATCTTAACATATGCAAATCGAGTGTTGAAAATAATTTAAAACAACTTGAATGCTCTATTAAACTCTTGGTTTGGTACCGCATTAGCATACATCATTTTAAACGCATTACTATCCACAATCTCACTTTTGGAACGTGAAGAAAACTTCAAATATTTTGAAACTTACCATTATAGTGGATAAAATGTGATTGGCTATAATGAAGTAGAACGAAAAACTCTTGGTACAAGAATGGTGAACCTACTCAAAGCACTTCAAAGCCTATATTTATCGATAAAAAATAATACTATAATTCTGATGAGATTTCAAGCGTACTGTCCATGAGTGTAGAAGTGACATGGAATCAAACCATTAACTCGTATACATGCTGTAATCAGTTTGCTTAAAACGAATGATGCCACCAAAAAGAAAGGGTGAATCATAAAAACTGTACTGCGTTTCGCTGTGATAATTTTGGGTCAAATCGTCACTTGTCAACATTGTTGAAGCTTAGATCAGATGTGCTACCACAGCCGGTATGTTCTTCAGAATATCATCATCCTCCGACTACTATTTACTTCGCTGTTTGCAAAATAAGTTTAACCTCAAACTTTATTAAAGATGAAGACAGTAAATTCCTCTTGAAATTGTGTTTTGCCAATAAAAATGAAAGCTTTTTCTTGAGTGTAGAATGATGAAGTGATTTAAAAGACGGCAAAAAGTAAAAAGTAACAAAACAAAATAGACAACACACAGGGTGTTTTATTAAAAATATGACACTACTCAGAGCCATCTATAGTTTGATCTATCAATTGAAATTCCACCATATTTGTTACAGGGACTAATGACGACATGGGAAAAAAGATTCCGTGAAAAAAAAAAAATTAGTTGCGAAAGTCGCCAATAGGGGAAAATGTGGCGCTGTTGTTGTCTACAAAACTGAGAATTAGACAAATGAATAACAAAGAAGAAATTTCAGTGCAACACCGCTTTAATACAGCATATTAACTGCACCAAAAGGTTACGGAGATGATATCTCAGTGCACCATAGCAATTTATTTAAGGAAAGCACTTCCTCGACGAGGGCATAGACTTCTTTCAATGTGACCAACCTTCTCGTGGATCACACACTTCATCTTGTTCGAAATATTCTCGATAATCTAACGTAAATGTCACCAGGAATGCTCAGCATAGCCCGTGATATGTTGTCTTTTAAGGTCTTCAAGGTTGGGATACCACCAAGATAGACCTTGGACTTCATATAAATCCACAAAAAAAAGTCACATGAGGTTAGATCCGGGGAGAATATTGTGCACAGGATGAAATTTGCAGTCCACGAGAAGGGTGGTCACATTGAAAGAGCTGTATGTCTTCGACTTGGAAATTTTTTTATTGAATGAAGAAATATAATCTCTCTACATTTTGGTGCAGTTAATATGATGTATTAAAGCGGCGTTACACTGAAATTACTTCTTTGTTATTCATTTATCTAATTCTCAGTTGTGTAGAATACAACAGCGCCACATTTCCTCCTATCGGCGACTTTCGAAACTTTTTCACGCTGTATTTTTCCCCATGTCGTCATTAGCCCCCTTACCAAATATGATGGCATTTCAGCTTATAGATTGAGCTACAGATGGCTCTGAGTAGTGTCGGTTTTTTAAAAAAACACCCTGCATTATTAGATAAAGTTCTCTTCTTCTATGAATCAATTACTTTCTAGCCGACTCAGTTTAAATTATAATCAAATATGTGTATATACTTAGAAGAAAAAGTTATTTTCAAAGAATATAGAATAAAACATAGGCGTATGTTTTCGCGACATTTGCAGCTAATTTTTTTTATTATTATTTTAAGGGCGACATTTGCAGCTAATTTTTTTTTATTATTATTTTAAGGGAATATGAATTTGACCGAAGAAATTTTGTTTCTAGGAAAATGATTTTTTACATGCATTAGTTTAAATCAATATAATATCTCTTAAAATACGTTTTATTGAAAAAGAATGGACAATTTTTCTTTAAAAATTTGATTATTTGAGTACTGCATCATACTTTTAACAAAAATTGTAAATAAATTGTTTCTGGAGTGGCTGTTGTATAAAGAGTACTTTTTATCTTATTACTCGCTATTACGTATAAAGAGCACTTTTTATCTTATTATTCTATTATTGGTGTGTTGCTTTCGCGACATTTGCAGCTAAATATTTTAAAAAATTTAAAATAAGGAATATTAATTTTATCAAAGAAATTTTAGGAAAATGATTTTTTACATGAATTAGTTAAATTAATATAATTTCTCTTAAAATGTTTTATTGAAAAAGAATGGACAATTTTTCTTAAAAGATTTTTGATTGTTTGAGCACTGTATCATACTTCTAACAAAAAAATTTGCAAATGAATTGTTTCTAGATTGGCTGTTGCATAAAAAGTACGTTTTATCTTATTCTTCAATATTACTTCCAAAACAAATACACATCCAAACAACTTTAAATTTTTTAAATCCTATTTAAAAATTCTCAGTAATCATTTTTCTTTCCGACAAAATTCCGACTTAATTGCACTGTAACAAAACTAGTAATTCTAGTATTCGAAATATAACTTTTAGAAACTACGCACCTAAGGAAAAACAAGATGTCATCTCAAATCTAAGTCGTATCGAGAATTGAAAAATCTCTTCAGTAATTTTTACTTTCTCTTATTGGAAATTTTTTTGAAGCGAATACTTCTATGAAAAAATCGCTTGAAATTGTAATATAAAGTGGAAACATAAGAAGGTTTGACGCACTTCTTATTTATATAAAAATTCATAAAAGGTATTTTAAAGTAAAGGTGTTTTTCTTACACATAATGAGTTTAAAATAAAAAGTCAATTTTTATCACAGAGGAATATTTTATTTGTGAAAATTGTGTTTTTCTCATTTTTATAAAAGTTTCAGTCAATTGGTTATTCTCAAAAAGGACTTACATAATTTGTTATTTCTCACTTTAATAAAATTTTTAAAAAATCAAAAGAAAAATATTTTTGCATTCTCATGGAATTGACGGCTTTGAAGCTAGTTATGTTGAATGTACAGTAAAAGTTACAAAAATTTGAATTAATGCCACGGCATTCCATCTATGATTATATCTTCTTATATGCATGCAAATTTTGCAATATCTTCTTATATGCAACAAAATTTAACTATATTTTAGAATTTGTTTATAGAAATTAAATGTAAACTATGTATTAATTTCATAAATTCTTTGGCATTTAAGAACAAATGTGCATAAAGTTTGTTTGTCAAAAGCTGAAAAAATTCTAACAACTGAACAATCTGAACGTAACCGATCTTGAACAGTTTTAAATAACATTCCGGTAGGTTTTTTCCCGTTGCAGTCAGTGTAAATATTAAACCAGCCTCATGATAAGAAATAATTTTTGTTTCAACAATTTTCTTTTGAATGAAGTTTTCGGAAACCAGAAAATTAAGAAAATACGTTAAAAAAATATGAAAAAGCATTTGAGAAGTTAGATTTTAAAGATGTTTCTCTCTGCAGCACGAGAAACATGAAGTCATTAAAAACTATGTCAATATATTCAACAAATTTGAATTAACTGATATTTGTTACTCAAATCATTTTAATAATTGCTAAATTAAACACTTAACAATTATTATGTGTGACGCGTGTAGCAGAAAGTTTTTAATCTGGCGAAGAATAAAAAAAGCATATCATAAATTAAGGAAGGCTATTATAATAACTATAATTTGAGATTAAATGCCATTGAGGCACCATAATTATTACTGAAAACACACACACAAAAAATTCATTCATTGAAAAACTAAATACAATAATAAGCACACTCGAAAGTGATTTAATACAGATATAATTAGAATGTATATCTAAGTGGAACTGATTTGCTGAATTTAGAAATATGTTCCTAAAAATGAAAATTTCATTCACAGAAAAAAATATTGGCTATTATGCTAAAATTAAAATTATTAGAAATCTCATTTAAATGGTTTGTATTTTATTTTGAAAAAATTAAATTTAATGAGCTTTTGGATAAACATGAAGTTTTCACTGCTTTTACAAACATTTACAGTGCGATATGCTTCAGAATTACTATGTCGTTTGTGGAATTCTAAAAAAAGCAGTAAGAAAAATTTGTGACTATTTATAAACAAGTTATTGTTCAGCAAAGTAAATTCTCATTGAAAAGATTCAAATCTACTTTAAGGTTGGAAGCCTTTTCAATAACTTTTAAAAAAAATATCCGATATTTATTCTTATTCAAAAAGCACAATTGCACAAAAGTTCTACGAAGTTTACAAGTTAAATATTTTTTGAATTCTCTATGCAATTATAAAAATTTCATTTAAATAAATGAGAAGACAAAGAGAAGCCTTAATACAATTTAAAGACGATAGAAACGATTATTTCTGTTTTATTAAGGTTGTCGAAGTGGAAATTTAATATACATACGCTTAAGAAAAATTCAAAATAGAATTTTAGTCGTTATATTTTGCAAAACACTTTGCTATTCTCTAATGAAATCAATTAAAAGTAAAATATGCCTTTCCTCTTTTGTCAGCGAGGAGTATCTCTGAAGAATTTTCTTCGTCCACTGATTTAAAAGGGAAAGATTACGACGAAAGTTCTCAGAAAGATAAGGAAGAAGGTAAGCATAATTTCGCAAGCATTATTCATAATTTTTATTTAGTGAAACATAAATTTGTATTGTATTTTAAGTTCTTGTTCATGATATATTTGTTTTATTCTAGTTATTCATTAATATGTATTATTTTCTGTTAATGATATATTTATCATTAAGATTTTAGCCTTGATTTGATGTTTGAATAATTTTAAACACATTTCAAATGCGAAGTGATTAACTCTGATAGCTTATATGTAAGTATGGATTTTTACATTTTGAAAATTTTTCTCTGTATTTTGGAAATGAAAAATATGTGCACTTGTATGATGTAGGGGAGAGTGGGGTAAAACGGGATACTTTGATTTTGGCGTTATTTATTCTTCTTTCTAGTGGACAAATACTGAATTATTCGCCACTAGGGAAGAAAAAAGAATGGTCATAGTTTCCATTCTTTGCTGTTAAATTCACTTCATTTGTAAAGGTTTATTTGTTTTATGACGTCACCTCTCCAATGTTCGTATGATTTTAAACTATCCTTACTTAAAAATCCTTACACTATTAAAAGCCATTTTTAGTCCAGCTTATTATACGTTTACTAAGGATTTATACCCTATCAAAGAATAAAGATTTACTCCAATAATTGAGATGTTCTATTTCGTTTCTTATGACCTTTGCACTCGGGGTAAAACCGGATACTTCTTGTGGGGTAGAACGGGATACTAGGGGAAGCTAGGGATACCTGACAGAAGAGGAATTTCTTAGGTTGTGAGATAGTTGGTAGTTTCTGAGGGCCATTCCTATTTGACCTTTGCGTCAAATGATCTAATGGAAAGCATTTCCAACAGTTAGAAGAAAAGAAAAGAGAAAATGAAAACGACGCTATTAAAGAAGAGAAATGTTTTTGTGGTGACTCAAAAAACAGAAAAAAGAAACCTCGAAACAAAACAATCAAAAAGAGAAGAGTATGAAGAATCAATACTGCAAAGCAGTCTTATGAAAAAACCTAAATGAGTCCACTAAATCTGCAATGGAGCGGAGAATAAAGACAACTACGTTATGTGAATTATTACCATTCTTACTTACTTATTACTTTTCTTAAATTAATTGTCTTTATTCTTAAATTGTCAACTATTGTTAAATCTTAAAACATTGTCATTATTCTTAAATTGTTAACTATTGTAACTATTGATAAATCTTAAAAAAACTGTCTTTATTCTTAAATTGTCAACTATTGTAATTAATTTTAACTTTAAAAAATCGCCTTTTCCTTAAATTGTCAACTACTATAACTATTTTTAAATCTTAGAAAATTGTTTTCTTCTTAAATTGTCACATAAAAAATATGCTACTTTTCCACTGAAAATCTAGTTTTCCCTAATTTCCTATAGAGTTAACATGTGTATCCCGTTTTACCCTACTAGATACTTTGACTTTTTCTAAGATACTTTGATTTTTTTGCAAAAAAATCATTAGTAAAAAAAGTAATGAAACTATGACTTTCTACTGAAAGATATATTAAACTCTGATAAATAAAGAATATTTTAGTAAAATTTGACAAGCTTTATGTCGAATAGTTTAGCTTCAACTGGCCTTCAAACCTAGGTATCCCGTTTTACCTCACTTTCCTCTACACACATTTTACAATAATGGATTATAAAATGTAAAACTATTTCAAAGTTGTGAAAAATTCAAAAAA
>BGPR01000879.1:284900-371166 GCA_013235015.1 Araneus ventricosus
AAATGATAGAAATAGAATAATGATACAAATGATAGGAATAGAATAATGACAAAAATGATAGAAATAGAATATCACAAATGCAAAATCTGTTATAATTTTTTTTTAGAAAACGGCCTACTATTTCAGATACAAAAGGAATGTTTATTTCACAAATTTGACTCGCTCTCTTATATTTAAATAAATTGTAATCGAAATTCGATTGGACCTTCTAAGTGAATGATATTCATTTATCAGTCTTACATATATACTTAAATTGTGCATGTGTGACAAATAAAAATGTTATAGCTTTTCACTAATAACAGACAATAAAATGTGATTGACATTGTATTCTAACATGAAATATTCGAACAATTTATTAGTTTACTGACGTGAAACCTCCAACATTTTATCATTCGATCACAAAAATAGCTGAAGTTTTGAATTCAAGGATTAATTGTATACTGCAATTGCACATTGTCTATTATTATAAGTTTATTTAAAACTTATTAGCAAAGAAGACAAGATTTATTCAACATTATTTAAAATAGATAAACTAATGGAGTCAATTTATGCTCACCTAATACACGTCAGACGGTTGCGCCTTTTTAATTTTAGAAATCATTGTGCATCTTGCAGAAGAAACAACATAAGATAATATAAATTTTGATGTCAGATGATATGCATAGTCAATTTACGAATCAGGGAAATTCACTTCCAAGTGATAACAAAACTAATTGTGCCTGCAATAATTTTCAATACTAAATTTTCTTTTTAATATTTTTCATATATATTAAAAGCTGTGACAGATCAATAGGCAATTATACCAATATAATGAAGTCCTTAAAACCTTTATTTTAGTTATATCTTATCATAAAATGAAAGTTTTAGCAAAAATTGGATATTAAAAGTATGTTTTCCATTTTTTACAGAAACTATTAAAGTATTTGATGGAAACGGATGTTTAAAAACTAGAATGTTTAGGACAATCACCATGCAAAGGAATGCATCAAAAGAGCAGATAATTGTAAGTTATACATAAATTTGTTTCTTGATTATCTTTATTTCTTTAATTACTATATAATTTGTTTTTAATGAGTATATATAAAAATAAAAAAATGTTATAACTAGTTTCAAATTATTTAGATAATTTGATTGTATTTACAAACGTTCCAACTGACTTTTAAGAACACAAAGAAATGTTTTAGTGAATATTTATACAATCGAAAAAATAAATCAAAATGTCTTTTACAACAAATTTATTGCATTTTCGTCTCAAATTAAGAAATAAGTTTGGGCATTTCATTTAGTACGTACAATTTCACGATTTTGATATAAACATGGATGTGCAGATATAAAAAAAGCTTCTGGGATACAAGAAAGACAAAATATTTGCAATGCTCATATACTGTTTACTAGTACACACAAAAAAATAACGATGAAATTTAATGGAAAAATTATGGTTTTGAGAGCAGTTTATATTTTTTATTTAAAATTATCTCTCATGTTTAAAGTATTCAAAAAATTGAATCGTTAATTGCAGGAAAGATATGAGTCAAGTTTTCTTCAAAATTGCGCTTATGCTTTTTTCACATTCTAAAGGGACATTTACATAATGAGTGAAGAAATGACAACAGTCAAGTAAAGTAACATTATAGGTATATAAAATCTACCAGGTAAAAACTTTTAATCAATAATTAAAAGAATTAATCAGTTTTTTTAAAGCTACCAGCATTTTGATATTATTGAGTCATGTCGATTCTGCGTCAACGATGCAATTGTACAATAGTTAATTGAGGATTTTCATCCCTTTAAATTGAAATATTCTTTAATACGGAAATTAAACTTTTCTTAGCAAATAGTACGGCAACCTTTTAATGCTTTTAAAGAAAGAACATTTTAGTAAAATTTAATTTTTTAAAAAAATACCTAAGTATAGATGTGCAGATAAAGATGAGTGAGAAATAAGCATAAGAAAATTATTGATCTCGACAAATAGCTTCTATCCAATAGCTTTTGCATGAATTTTTCATTATCATTAGATTTTTCTTTAACTAAAATCATGTAATGTATGAATTTTTAAACTTGCAAGTAAGCTTTTAACCTAAGGTTTAACAATATACATACAAATATCCATTGGAATAGAGTGTTATTTTTTCTCTTGCAGGCTGCATCTCTAAGAGCATTTCATGTATATGATGATTTAAGGTTGTATTTCATAACAGATGCATATGGTAAGTTTTAAAGAATATATTTATTTATTGTAAGAAAAAATTTGAGGATTTAAGGCGATAATATTGCATATGTTTTGATGTCAATTTCAAGGAAACATGCAGTTCTTTATGCTTAGAAATCATTCAGAAAATCTGCAACAATTCACAAGAAGTTCAAAAATAATTTAGAATAAAATATTGTATTAAAGAAAACACACAAATCATTTCATGAAATACTATGAGTAATAGACATTATTTTATACAAATAAAATTTGAAATTTGTTGCCTATGTTATTTCAATAAAAGTTTTTTTGAATGAAAAGAATATTATTTCTGTTGAACTCAGAAGAGATTAAAATTCTAAGATAATATTATTGTATTGTCACCAAACTATTAGGAATTAATTTTTAAAGGGAATAAATTATCTTCAGGAGTCTAAGACGAAATAAATCAATTATTCTCTCAAGCAAAACATAGATATTGATACAAATCTTCAAAAATATTGATACAAAACTATTGTTTAATAACTTTTTCTTAATGAAGGAAAGATTTGGCATTTTATAAAGAATAGCCACGAAATGTTTCCTTTCTAGGGAATCTGAGATTTTTATTAGATTATAATTACATCTATGATTTTAAAAAATATTTTTGTTTCTTTTTTTGCATATGCAAGAGAATCTTATTCTCAGACACTTTTATAAGATAAAAAGACGAAATTAAAAAAATTAATTATTGAGTTTCATCAAATTACGTTTTTACGTATATTCGCAATTCGCGAGATTTTTCTCAACAAAAATTATTTTTATATTCCAGATGGCAACGAGAAAGAACTAGATGGTCCTCAACCCCTCCAGAATCTAACACGAAAAGATGGAAGATCAGCGATTTTTCTCAGGTTTCGGCCACCTGATCCCGACTCAGGTTACATCAAAGTTTATCCAGGAAAATTAGGGTGAGGAAATGAAATACACAAGTTTATTTTCTACGTCATTACCTTTCAGTTAAATAATTCTTAATAATATCAGCAAGTTCATTACAGATGTGTCTTACTGAGCGTCTCTATATTTATGTGATGAACTGTTTCTCTAAAGGTTAAAATAGTAATTACTTTATTTTCAACTTCTGCCTCACCCATATTTTTAAAATTAAATATAGAAATTGTGTTTGATTTCAAATAATACGAAATTCGGGTGCATATATTTTTGGCGTCACAATGCTCTTCGCAATTGCTAGAAATTTCACTTTCATTTCTGGAAAACGTAAGCTTAAATAATATCAAATCATTCCACTAATATGCTTCTGAAGTTTCTCAATTATGTTTTCTTTCTCCAGCTAGCATACTCAATGTATGCTGAAGTATCTCATTTGATAATCACATGCCTGCACCATGCATCATGCTCAACGTTATCAGTGCAATATTTAAATATCAGATATTGTGAAGTATGATAAATTTACAAGAAAGATAATGTTTGAATAAAGACTGGAATTCTAAATTCTTCAGTTTCTTCCAACCGCTATCTGCATATATATAATTTTTACCTTTTTTTCGGAAAAAAAGCATTTTTTTTTCATACGCATAACATTTAAACATGCAAAGACGTATAAACTGTTTAATTTCAGAGACTTGAGCCTTTTATCATAATGCAAGATAAAACTAATGCTTATTATATTTAAGTGTTTGAATAAAGATGGTTAAAAAACTAAATTCATATTCATGCCATCGGAAACTTTGTTGTTTAAAAAATTCTTTTGAACCCATTATTTCCCGACGGTACTTAAAAGTACTATTTAATCACGCTTATACCTTCGTAATTTGACCGTTTTTTCCTGACAGTATTCACATGAACACGAGGAATGTAGTTCTGACAGTTAGCAGGAAATGGCAGATGAAGATAAAAAATAATTTTTTAAATTATTAATTAAATTATTTCATTTAATTAAAAAGTTTTTCATCTTTCCTGGGGTTATTATGCACTAATACATATCTAATGATACCAAAATAAAACTGAAATTTGCTGGTAAGTTAATTCGGTAAATAAAGAGTTAATGCTAACATGTTCTAAGAGTAGCGCTAAATTTTATTTTTCATAAATTTTAATTTAATTTTTCGCAAGAGTTAAAATTTCAAGATTTTAAAGCTTTTTATAAAAAGAAACTTCTGATCATGAATGCAATTTTTTATAGGAACATTGATGGCCACCAGGTTATTCCAGTGACAGGTGACGATGAAGTAAACGACGTTATGGAACGAGCTCTGGAGAAGTTTGGGCTCGATCCATCTGATGTTACAAAATATAGGCTCAGCGAAGTGTCATTAGATAAAGGATGTGAGCAAATTTTCCCTTCTTACATTTATTCAGGAAATATATAAAATGTATATATTACACCACTTTAAGGAATCGTAGACTTTTCTCAAAGAATCTTTAAAAACACTAAAATGTTGAAATATTTATGCGTAGAATTGTATAACATGTTTGTATAGTCGACTTATAAGGAAAATAAAAAAGGAAATACTGCAATTTTAATCATTGAAATAATTAACTGGTTTAACTAATGAAAATGATTTGCAGTTTGATTCATTTCAATATGTCGTTTAGAAAGTAATTGGAAATTAGGAAGAAATTGCAACAAAAAATAAAATTGTTTTATGGTATTAAGATGTTTTATGGTGTTCTCAATTATCATGAATGTTGTGATACGTCAATTAATTTCCAATTTGAAATGAGTAAAAAATGTTTTATTATTATTGTTATTGTACACATGCCAAGGCTTTGAGGATTTGCGTATTATGATATTCAAATCGCTCGTTAACAAAGCGTCCTTAAACAAAGAGGACCAAAGAGTGCTTTGATTCAATGCTTATCATAATACAAGATACAATGTATTATGCTTTTGAGAATTCGGTATCGACAGCAATTCAAAAGTTTTGGTTCCATTATTGACACTTAATATATACTTTTATTAACTTAGAAATAAACATGCTTATTTTTTTCTTTAAGCTGTTCATGAAAGACCTATGGATAATCAAGAAAGCCCCTGGGAACTTATTAAAAATATAGCAAGAGTATGTATTATTTATTTGATAATAAAATGGATTGTAAAGAAAGAAAGCAATGTTTAATGCTTTTTTAGCAAAAAATACAGCTTTATTTTCAGAATTTATTATTTACTAGCTGATATGCCCAGCGTTGCTCGGGATAATAATATTTTCAAATCCAAGTACTTATAACATTTTCAATTTACTAAAAGTGTTTTCGCGGAAGCGTCTTTCGTTGATTTTAGTTAATCAACTGACCATTTGGACCAGCAGCGAAACACCCTTCTTCTTTTTCTCTCCTTAGTTTGAACCACTTGGCAAGAATCTCATAGTCCTTCGTACTCCATTTTTCCCTTCCCATCATTGCTACGGCAACAGCAGAAACTCTTTCATATGTTTTAATTTTTGCCATTATCCAGACTACAATTCTCTTCTCTTTAGTGTTTTTGTCACTGACCGGAAAAAACCGCATAGTGTTCTTTCTTTTTCTTCTTAGGCCCTCTTCCTCCGGTAGGAAGTGGGTTCAACAATCTTGAAAGATTTTAAACACTCATTATGATCATTAAAAATTTGTAAAATTAATTGAAGCATCGCGGAAAGAGAGTACTTAACGTCATTGGATTGTGGTGAAAACATATTGAAAGAGGTATATGCTACGAAATAAAAGCTAAATAAAATTTCTGCCTTTCTGTTAACATTCAAAGAAAACAATATTTTTATCATAACTTTCACAATGGCAAAATACTGGAATGAAGGATTTGATAAAACGATCTATGGTTTGAATTTAATTACAATAACAGAAAGCATTGTTACAAATAGTGTATGAAATAAATTTGAAATGTTCATTAAATTAAGAAAAAGAGCGCATAACATTTAATTTGAAATCATTAGAAAGATGATTTTCTGCTCTTTAAGATGGTATGTAAATATTCTAAATGCAATATATTTTTTCTGAAATTATTGGCGAAAAACTGAGATAAAACGCCGAAAATTGGCTTAATTTTCGTTATTTAATAAAATATATTAGGAAATAATTTTGTTTGAAAGAGAAGAATTAATCTAAGAACGGGCCCCAGAATACCATGTGCAAATTTCATGTCAAGACTATTCACCGTTTAGTAGGAGTTCTCGCGACAGATAGACCGTTAGAACATCTTTTTTCCCCTCCCCTTTTACTTTTCCTACGATAGGAACCGGACTAAGAAGTCTTGAAAGCTTAGCACACAATGATTAGGATCAGTTAAAAATTTGTGAAAATTAAACAAACATCGAGAGAATAATTCACTAACGTCATTGGATCACTGTGTAACCGTATTAGAAGCTGTAAATGCTATGACAACAGGAAGCCGGAAGTGAAAAGTCTCCTTTATTTTTTATGGTCAAAGAAAGCAATATTTTCTTGTATTAACTTTAAAACTAGCAAAAGCCCGCGCGCGAAACAGTAAATTGGCCTGAATTTCTATAAGAATAAAAAGTATTGTTAGAAATTGCGTAAAAAATATATTTTTTAAACTTAATGACAATCAGAGAAAGCACTTCATCGCAATGGAATTAATAGCATTAAAAAGATCACTTTCCGCTCTTTAAAATGGCATAAAAACAATTGTTGTGTAATAAATATTTCAGAAGTTATTGGCAAAAAACTTCTAAGCATTAGGCCTTAAAAACGGTTAATTTTCGTTATTTAGTTAAATATATTAGGAACTAAGTAACTCTGAAAATTGAAAATAGCACCGTTGACCTAGAAATATGCTCTAGAATGTCGTGTGTAAATTTCATGACGCTACCGTTTACCGTTTAGGAGGAGTTCTTGTGACCGACAGACACATATATACATGTATTTTCTGCTTTATATTATAGATATTTATAAACATACGCAAAATTTTCAGAAATAAAGGGTAAATTAGTTCAAAGTCTAACCATTTCCCAGCAACGGAGTAACTATAATTTTGCGTTACTTCAAAATCGTCTGCATGAAGTCAAGTATTTATTAAATTTTGAAACAGTAATAAAAATTGAAGCAAACGTTTCGCAGATATAAAATTGGTACCATTAAAAATATAAAATTTTGAACTTTAAGATGGTATAAAAATATTTTTGTGAGATAATTTTCTCCGAAGTTATTGCTGGAAAAGGTCTTCGGTTAATTTCTAATTAACTGACCGTTTAATTCACTTTTTCACTTTGAAAAGTTGACAGGTATCTTCCTCATGTCTTAAATAACAAATGTACAGAGTTTGTTTAACAGAGTTCATAAAACTTTAAAAAATGAACAAAAATTGAAGGAAAAAGGTCACAGAAATAAAATTGGTATCATTGAAAAGGTAAAATTGTGAACTTTAAGATGGTATAAAAATATTTTTTGTCGGACAATTTACTCCGAAGTTACGGCGAAAAAAAACGGTTTCGGTTATTTTCTAATTAACTGCCTGTTTACTTAACTTTTGGACTTTGAAAAGTTCATAAGTGTCTTCTCCTTGTCTTAAATAATAAATGTACAAAATCTGGTTGCAAACAGTCGATTGGTTTAGGAGGAGATGCGGTACATAGCCACATACCCACAATGACTTTTATTTATATTAAGATTACATGTTTTAGGCTTTAAATTAAGAAAAACAGCATTTAATTCTTGATTCTATATATTAATGAAGCGTTCATTAAAGATGAATGAGGTTTCTATTTGAAAAGAATAATATATTCCATAATTTGACAAGTTTTGCTTTATTTCTCATAAAAAAATGTTTGAAAATTAGAAACATGATTCATTTTAGACATTTTTTGATTTTCAGGAATCAATTAGACAAAAGGAACTGACGAGGTTTTGTTTACGTCAGAAAGAAGACTTACAGAGTTCTTCAGTAGCACTTTTTGTAGGAAACCTTCCACCTAATTTATCACAAAGACAGTATGAAATGCTTCTTTTAGAAATGTTAGGAAAACGTAAGTATTCATTTTTTTAAATATGGGAGAAAAGTAGAAATGACTATTGACTTAGTTTTGACTTATACAGTTTGCATGAAGGAAGTAAAAATACACTCACAAGAAAGAATCAAATTGCGAATTTTATACCAAGTAGTTGAAATAAAAATTAATTTTTCTAAACGCTTAAAAAGACTTAAATGCTTTATAATCGAAGATAATCATAAAGTTTGCCTCCAAAGAAAAGTGGACATGTTCTCACCCTGACACTGTCATATACTTTTGCATAAAGTTGTCACTTATAACATGTCATCAAAAATGTTTATGCCAATATACTTTGCAAGCAAACTTTCTCAACCAGTAGGAAAGAAATTATTATAAAGTGTTTAATATTGCTTTTTCCAGTGACGACTTGTTATTATTTTTTCTTGATTTCGTAATTTTGATGCTTTACTGCAATAACTTAGAAGATTTTTTGTCCGAAAACAAATTTGTGACAACTTAAATTCCAAAACAATATTTATTCAATAAAGTTTGTTTGATCAACAAGCTCTTTTTTCTCTTATAACCACAATATCGTAAAAAAATTGCTTTTAATAATTGTCATGATAATTTTAACGCAAACTAATGGGTTTAATATTTTTCACAAACGGGTGGCAGCGCGTGTTAACGATAATCGTAATAATTAACAGTGCATAATATGTTTCCTTTGGACATGAATAGCATCACGCATGTTTAAAATATTTGTGAATATGTAGCTTTTTTGTGTAGTGTGTTCGTATTGAAGAAATTCGATAATATGTTCAGTAAATGTAACTTTATATCATTGAGGGATTTAGGGGAAAGTGGGGTAAAACCGGGTACTCTTGAATCTGGTAAAATTAGTTCTTCTTTCTAGCCGACAGATAATGAATTACACTCTACTAGTCAAGAAAAAGGAACAGTCATAGGGCGTGTTGCAGCTGTTGAATTCACTGCTTCTATGAAAGTTTATTTGTTTTAAGACGTCAGCTCTCTAATGTTCGTTTGATTTTAAACTATCCTTAGTTAAAAATCATTACACTTTTAAAAACCATTTTTGTCACAGCTTATTCTACATTTACTAAGGATTTATAGCCTATAAAACAATGAGGATTTACTCGAATAATTGCGCTGTTATATTTCGTTCTTTATAACCACTGCAATCGGGGTAAAAACCGGGTACTTCAACCTGGTACCGTCAGTATTGATGATTCCTTCCATTAAGATGATAAAAACACATCAGACGTTGATTGTTTATATTTTAATGATGAACTTTCTAATTTAAATAAAGAAGAATGGTTAATCTAATGCAAAAACTGTGTTAGCTGCGCCCACGAAAGCTGCAGTGGCGCAGAGGAAGACAACAACTGCTTTACATGTGAATTTTGTAACTAATATTCTTAAATTGTCATATGAAATAAAAACGATTGCAACTTTTCCACTGAAAATCGAGTTTTCTTAATTTCCCATAATGTTAACATGTGTACCCGGTTTTATTGATAAAAAAAGTAATGAAACTGTGACTTTTCTGGAAAGATATATTGTACTCCGATAAACAATGAATATTTTAATAAAATTTGGCAAGCTCTATGTCGAATATTTTAGCTCCAACAGGCCTTCGAACCTTAGCTACCCGGTTTTGCCCCACTTTCCCCTAATCTAAACTCTGATACAGATCTATATTTTTTATGTAAAGACCGCATACCGAATTCCATGAATCTAGCTATTGCGTTTTTGAATTATCGTATTCGCGTGTACACAGACGGGCAGACAAGCAGCAATAATTCTAAATTTTTTTTTCTGACTCAGGAGGTCTGAAACGTGGAAATTCATCAAAATATAGGTACGCGAAAGTAAAGACGGGCTTATAATGCTATTTCAATTTGAATAATAACAATTATCATGTTATTAAATTTCTTTTTAAGATTCATAAGCATTTTGAAAGAATGCAGTTAATATGAAGAGATTCAATCTGTGCTTTTAATGTTTTGATTTCGATTTCATTTAATGGCGTTCCTTTAAATATGCATTCCTCATAATAGCTTACACTAACTATTTAAACCAGGAATAAGTCGTGGACATAAGTGTTTACTTAAATGTACATTTAACAAAGAATAAAATCCAAACTAACACTGCTGCAAAATTTGTACTTAGTCTCACACAATACAGAATTTTTATATTTAACTAAAATCTATCTTGTTATTGAAGCCAGTAATTTCGCAGCCTGGCTTTCTGCTTACGACTCACTAGTTGCTTGCCCTTTATTGACAAATAGAATACGTGACGTCACAATCACATGGCAAAGTAGTTGAGCATATCACCTAGCTGCACGCTAATTTACGCTTTACCGTGATCTCAAGTCTTTTCTCTTCCTTCAAAACGCGCAATGGATTCTAAGATTTCGACGCGTATCACGTGGACTAGAATTAACTTTATTATTTTGAAATGCCTCACAATATATTTTTAAAAAATTACTATTGGTGTATATCATCTAAATAACCGCAAGTTTCATTGCTTAAGAAAATGTTACGTAGGAAATGTATCAAATAATTCATGCATATTTTTTCTATACACTTTAAAGTATCTTAAAAGAACATAGACCTGAAATATCAGTATAACAGATTTGAAAATATCAGTAAAAACAGAGAAAGCAGAAAACGAAATTGATTTATTTAACAACAGATAAATTTTTGAATGCTATTTAAAAATTACACTAATATTCTTTTTCGAATATTAACAAGATAAAATACTGCGTTATGTAAATAAAGAGACAACGGCAAAGAAATAGACTGATGAGCCTGCACAAGTACAAATGTCCCGCTCTCATTCTAGAGAATAAGTATTTTATGTTCTAAGCAAGTACGCATAATTGTGAACTTCACCTTGCTTGAAGATGAAGGGGACATTTATTTAGGTGATGGCACCAGTCTCACTTTTTCCCACATTCACGTTCATCTAAAAATTTCATAAAAATTTATATTAGCTTTTTAAATTTATTTATTATTATTATTTAATATTCTTTCTATTTATTTTACTTGGGACTTACCACACTCTTGCTAGATACAAAAGTTGTCATTAATTATATATTTGCTCATACTCAACATATTTTTATTTAAAATTATATCTTATTAATATAAATTTCAGTTTTAGGTTTGGATTATTTTTCTCATTATTAGAATAAACTTCTCTATTTCAACATTTTTTACATACATTTTCTAATATGAGAAAAGAAAGTCTATGATGCGTTACAAATGTACAAAATGGTTTGAAAATTCTTTTTGTAACAAAATAAATAAATAAAAGATAAAAATAAAACGTCGAAAATTCTTAACAGAAACTTTCCGCATCAGATATTAATATCTGGTCAATATTTCGTATTATATTCTAAATTTATAATCGAATAATTTAAATATTTTATATAATTGGCGCATTGCACACAATAAAAATCTTTTGAATGCGTTAATATCAATCTTATATATTTATGTAGCATTTTCAATACTTTTCACTTTCTTGTATACAAGGAGAAAGTATTTTAATCTTTAAAAAACTAAAACTCGAGATTTTGATAAATCTCCAAGTTTTAGACCTGAGTCCGAAAAACACAATTTTGGAATTATATCTGTTTGTGTGTCTATGAACACGATAACTCGAAAACTATTAGAGCTAGAGGGACGAAATTTGTTATGTGATCCTTACACCTAATTTGTAGGTTTCTATAAATTGTTGGACAAAATCCGTCCATGGGAAGTCTGTCTATATGTCTGTCCGTGTTCATGCGAACACAATAACTCAAAAACTTAAATAGCTAAATAGATAAAATTTGGTACACAGTTTTATAATCAGGAATGTAGGTCCGTATCAAATTTTGGACCAAATCCTTCCAAGTGTTGACTGTCTGTCAGTCTGTATAATTGCATATTTGTTAACACGATAACTTCTAAACCCTACGACTTGGATAAATATAAATTGGTATGAGGTATGCTAACATTAATTGTAGATCCATGCCCAATTTTTGTTTCAATCGGTTGAAAAAAAGGGCTTAAATTGTATATTCGGTTTCTTCGTCATTGTACGACGCAAAAAAACGGCTAGCGCATTTCCCCCCTCCTGTGAAGGGAATCGTCCATGTTACTGCCGCTCTGTGTATTTTTTCCCCACCCTCGTTAGTGCGGACACAAGAAAGTTTTGGGGAGATCACACCCGCTGGTTGCATTTGGTTTTTAGAGGGAGGAAAGCTCTTATTCCAAAAGTATTTTTCCATGAATAAACTATATGAATGCATGTAAGTTAGAATTATCTTCATAATGTAAATTTCCGTTGAACTTATAATATTTCATTTTTCATTACAGCTTATAAATTTAGAGACCTTGGTCCCATTTATTACGAGTACGGATCTTTAATCATAAGTTATGACAATGCTGATATTGCCGTGAAGTGTTTTTACATGCTAAGAGAAACCATATACGACGATAAGAACCTTCTAGTCCTACTCCTGCCAAATCTCCTGCCAGACATGGTACCCCTTGGAGTTCGAGTGAGTTGAAAACAAAATATTTTTCCAAAAAATTGACGTGAATTTCAAAAATTATACATGATTGATAAAATGTGTGATACAGTAGAGTCCCATTAATCCGGATTAGATGGGACCGGATGTCCGGATTGCCAAAAGTCTGGATTAAACAGAATCTGCCTTAAAATACACGTAATGCAAGTTTTAGATGGATAAAACTATAAAAATCGATGGGTTTTTTTTATAAATAGATACAAGTTTTCCTAGAGCTTAATTTTAGTTTTAATACCGCTGTAAACGTAGACCTAAGTTTTTAACCTACGAACTGATTTAGGATTAACAAAACAAAACTTTTTTGTATATAATTAAAATTCAAAATTTATTGATTGTACAGTACAAAAATAATCACCGGACATTGCTGTTAATTAAGAATTTAAAAAATGAAAGAAATGTTAAATTCTGAACAAGACTATAAAATAAAACTAAAGACTGCACCCGTCCGGATTAACTGGATGTCCGGACAAGCGGTGCCCGGATTAGCGGAACTCTATTGTACTTTAAAAATGTACTTTGATTGTCAAACAATAAGGCTTTTGAAACAATAACAAGCCTTTTGTTATTGTTTGAGTTATTTAAAGATGAAGACGAAAGGAAAACTGTAAAGATAATGAAGGACGGAGCAAAATTTCTTTTAACATTAAAGGTACATTTGATGTACAGTGATGTTATTATGTACATTTCAAATGAATTGAAAATAATCAAGAACATTGATTCATTTAAGCTGGATTTTAAATATCTTATTTTGTTTCGATAAGACGCAAGAAATAGTTAGACAAGGTATTGATAGATAAAAATTCCGAAAATCCAACCAGTGATGGTTGAAATTTTGAGAATAATAATTCAGAGTAACAGATGAAATAATAATTTTTAAGATATCCTTTTTAAATTTTCAAATAAAAATATCCTCAAAAATAGATGACAGTTTAATAACAGTAAAGAAACTACACTGGCATACAAAAGATAAGGAACATTTCGCAAAATGCTAGAAATTTGCAATTAATACGAAAACTAAGTTTCGAAATCAGTTCTGGAGAATCGTGTGACATTCAATAGAGTATCATATACATATTACAGTGCAGATTCGGTCACGAGGATAATTAGGGGGACCAACAGAAAGGGATGAAGGCGAAAATGGAGTTTCACCCATCCTGTTTCACAGAAAGCTGATAACGAGATGTAACTTTCATAAATGGTTATGGTTTAATGTGCATAATATTTACATGCATTTTCGTAAGCATAGCACAAATATTCGGGGATATATAAATGTTTCTTTAAAAAATCCCAAATTTTTCCGCATGTATTTTGCTTATAACATGCAGAGTTTTCATTCAAATTATTCGAAATTTGCAGAATACTTGCCAATATGTTACAGAAGTATTGTATTAAACTTTGAAGTAAATACGTTGAATATTACAGAAACGATGAGTGTTTGTATTAAATAATTTTTTACTGCGCGTGTGCGAGAAGCAGCGGAATTTTTATTTCATAACTTCAAAGCCAGATATATAGAGCAACTTTTTTAAAAATTCCAGTCGAATCCCATTAAAATTCAGAAAGCTGTCGGCATTTCAGTGAGGTGAATTTCAATTTCTCTTTAAGAGAAGCTAAATGATGAGGGTTCTTGTACAAACTGGTATTTTTTAAATTTGAATCTTCGAGCAGTAACATTGAATTTTAGCAAAATTGAATATCCTGAATACCATGAACACTTATAAATTAAATACATTATTTAAATTGCATTTTCTCGAATACCATTCGAAGATTAAAGTTTAAAAAATATCAGTTTGTTCAAGAATCCTCATCATTTAGCTTCTCTTAAAGAGAAATTAAAATTCACCTCACTGAAATGCCGACAGCTTTCTGAATTTTAATGGGATTCAAGTGGGATTTTTTTAAAGTTGCTCTATATATCTGGCTTTGAAGTCATGAAAGAAAAATTCCGCTGTGTTTCGCACACGCGCAGTAAAAAATTATTTAGTACAAACACTCATAGTTTCTGTAATATTCAACACATTTACTTCAAAGTTTAATACAATACTTCTGTAACATATTGGCAAGTATTCTGCAAATTTCGAATAATTTTAATGAAAACTCTGCATGTTATAAGCAAAATACATGCGGAAGAATTTGGGATTTTTTAAAAAAACATTTATATATCCCCGAATATTTGTGCTATGCTTACGAAAATGCATGTAAATATTATGCACATTAAACCATAACCATTTATGAATGTTACATCTCGTTATCAGCTTTCTGTGAAACAGGATGGGTGAAACTCCATTTTCGCCTTCATCCCTTTCTGGAGGTCCCCCTGATTACCCTCGTGACCGAATCTGCACTGTAATATGTATATGATACTCTATTGAATGTCACACGATTCTCCAGAACTGATTTCGAAACTTAGTTTTCGTATTAATTGCAAATTTCTCGCATTTTGCGAAATGTTCCTTAGCTTTTGTATGCCAGTGTAGTTTATCAATCATGGAAGTGAAAATTTATTTCTTAAGAAACTTATAATTTCATATTGATTTGATTGAGCTGTATAAACTCAATTCAGAAAAAAATTCTTGATGAAAGTTTAGAAATTGCTAAAATGATTTAAATTATTAATTAAGTATTGCGAAGTTTTTCTGAAGCTAATTGTTTCAGCGGTTTTAATTTTTAACTTTTTGCTGTCAGTTTTAAAGTAACATGCCAAGAAGAATGGTTTTCAGAATATAATAAGTATTCAAGATTTAATATCAATTCCTTAACCAACTTCTAATATTCTTCTACTACTTCGGTATACATTCTTAAATTAAATTTTTTTTCGAAAAAAATATGGTAAGCCACCATATGGTTCTACAGTCATTCTATTCTTCTGTGTCAAGTAAGTTATAATGAGTATAAAATTGCTTGTCACTTTGAAAAGTTGAAAAAACTATGTATATGATAAATGACTAACGAAGTATAAATTTGTATGCTTATTTTTAGATTTCAGAGCTTATTTCCACACAAAAAAATGTTTCTATTCATAATTTAAGATGTATACTTTTTCACATAGTATTATCAAAGTCACTTAAAAGCTATTCTTGATTACTGTAGCCACTCTTAGTCTTTGTTAATGTGAAGAGTGGCGGATGTCAAGGGATGGAGCTGATATCGTCTTTCAGACGGTTTCTTAACCCATACCAAGTATATGATCTAGAAAATGGTGGTCCTTTACCAGGGTAAGATAATTTCATTTTATTCCAAACGCATTTGAATATTTTCTATGCTATTAAAAAATTAAGTCACATTAAATGTTCTCAACATCTATTAAGCCAATCAATCATTCCCATAAAATGCATAAATTGTCCTGTAAACATAGATATGTCTAAAGAACATTTAATACATACCAAATATGATAACTTTCAGATGAATATACAGACAAACTAAAAAATCAAAACCATAATATGAAAAGGTGCTTATATAAAAATAAGTTTCACGATTAACACAAGCTAGATTTAGAAGAATTGCATTTACGTTACAATCAGAATTCTTAAATAATTTTAGCATAAGCAGAGAAAAGAGTAAAATCAAACGATTTTTACAAAAAACATAAAAATAATAATTTCAAATGTTGCCAAACATAAAATAAGGCCTGATTAAAATAAGTATTTAAATACTTTTACAAAACGATATATTTCCACGGTTAACTGATTTAAATTTTAGCTTAAGTTACCATTTTATCTATACTTGTAGCAGATATTAAATCTCATCGATTTCACAACATATATTTCCTTTTTTCATTGCAGTTTATACGTGTTACGTCATAGATAAAGATATTTAAATACTTTTACAGACGATATTTTTCCTGGATTAAATGAATTTTTAATAACGATTTTTTTTTCTATTTTATCAATCTGGTATGGAAAAGTGTATTATTAAGAATAATTTTAATGTGATAACCGAAGAGACGTTAAATTTTAGCTTAAGTTAACAAATTAGCCCTATTGATTGCAGATGTTAAATCACATCGATTGAATGCCATACATTTCCCCTTTTATTTATTGCAGTTTATACGTGTTCCGTCATATCCGGGACTACAAAATCTTGGTGTGTGGCGGCGACGGCACAGTGGGTTGGGTGCTTCAGTGCCTAGATAACGTGGGACAGGATTCGGAATGCCAATCTCCTCCATGTGCTATCCTACCTTTGGGAACTGGAAATGATCTCGCTCGGGTGCTGAGGTGGGGGCCAGGGTATACGGGAGGCGAGGAGCCCCTTAACATACTTAAGGATGTTATTGAAGCCGAAGAAATTAGATTAGACAGGTAAAAATTTGTGTTATATGGTTGTCAAATTGTATTTATATTTTTGAAACCTGTGGTTGTCATTACAATTTCAATTTCAGCTTAACTTCTTTAACATTATTTTATTTCTTCATTTTTCTGTCACTTTGCTTTTGTTAGAATCATTATTCTTATTTATTTCATTATTTAATTTATTTTCTTCATCCTACAATATTAGCCATGACCAAAAATACTAAACGCATGCATGCCTGGAATATTTCGATGACGGGCAGTAACAGTTTTTAAACAAGGACTTTTCTTCTTCAAGAGACTTTTTAAAGGTATATTAACTTTTAATTCGCTTACATGAAAGCGAAGTATTCACTGTTGAGTTATCTAACTGTGAGGTATGAAAGTGCATAATGTCGCGAAATCTCGAATTTGAATAAATTAAAAATCAGAAATTGAAAAATTTAATTTTAATTAAAAGTTGTTTAAAAACAAAACAAAAATCGTTAGATAAAAACAAATCATAAGGTCATTTCACAAATTTTCTGTCCATTTCAAGAGTTAAAGAAACCATCCTTCATAAAACTACAGCTATAAGCCATTTAGAGGAAAAAGGTATTAGTGTTTTTCAATCAAAAATATTCTGTATCAGTATAATCTCATTCACTCCATTTCACTAGAGAATTAAAAGATTCATTTCAATTATATAAATTAATATTACATTTACATCCACTAATTAACCCTATGTCTGATAGCAGCGGCCTCCCTTAATTTGAAGATAAGAAAGCAATAATTTTTTGTAAGTTCTGCTTAAAATAAACTGCTTAATAATAAAAGTTGAAAAAAAATTTGAAGAGCTCGCTTTCATTAGTGTACTAAAAAGTTAAAAATAATTTTTTAGCTCAAAAATCTAGACGTCATAGAAAAAATATCGTACAAACGTGAAGCACTGATATAAATACTGTAATGGTAGACACTTTTTAGAAGTGAGATTATTCTTACACTTTTTTTCACTCTGTCTTTAGGTGGACAGTTGTCTTTCATGTAGATGAAAAAGATGATACAGCGGTGGGCAATCCTGGTAGTTCCCAAGACAACACAGCCATATTTGTGATGAACAACTATTTTGGAATCGGTATAGATGCTTCACTTTGTCTAGATTTTCACAATGCTAGAGAGGAAAATCCTAACAAATTTAACAGCAGGTTAGTAAAGAAAATTTATGAACATTCCTTATATGCATATTTGATTCTTGTCCTTTAAACGTTCTGCATGAAATTATTTTTTTACTTAATTTAGTTTTCTTTTTGTCCAAATTCACAACAGATTTCACAATAAAGGGGTGTATGTAAAAATGGGCTTGAGAAAGATGGTGAGCCGCAAGACATGGCGTGATTTCCACAAAGATATACAACTTGAAGTCGACAACAAAGTGATAGACTTACCTCCTGTAGAGGGTATCATTATCCTCAACATTCTAAGGTATGTTTCCGAAATTTGTTTCTTGTTCAGTTGATTAGCTACAGATAAATATATTCTGTTTGATAAAAGTATAATTGCAGAACGACACGGCTTATTTTTGATAACACAATAAATGAACTCACTTCGGGTATGTACATTGAGTGACCAAAATATTAGGCACGCCCTGCTACACAGAACTAATCGTATTGAACCTCCTCTGGCTTTGATGGCAGCAGATATTTACCTAGGCATGTACTCTACAGCTTGCTGAAACTGTTGAGGAAGAATATTATGCCATTCTATCAAGGATGGCATTTCAGGTGGTGTTTGTGGATGGTGATTCGGAGATGCGAGAAGATCTTCCCACTTCAAATGCGAACCCTATCACCAGCATGATGAAGAAATCTGGATTGTAAGACAGACAACCTTCTTTCCACTCTGCAAATGTCAAATGGTATTGTTCTTTAGCCCACAAAACCGCCTTTTTTCGGTTTTTCTCGGAAATCAAAGGAACTGTTGTTGATTGCCGGCTATCAAAACCAATTCGTTGTAAGATCCGTCTTGTAGAGAGCATCGATATGCTTTGTGATTATCCTTAGTTGTATTTCTATGTAATTTGTTGCATTGTAGTTTTTCTGTCACTGCATACAATACTTGTCAATGATCTGGCCCTTCTTTCGTTTCCAAACGATTTGCAACCACTGTTTCGTTTTTTGTTCGAAGTTTTTTTGCTTAGCTGCCATTCTTGAATATTTGAATCATTCCTGCATGAAAAAATCCAAAAATATTACCAATTTCGGAGACAGTTGGAACCGGCCCTTTTAGCGCTCATAATCATGCCAAATCGTTTAAACAGCCGAATTGCAACGTTTGCTAGTGTTTCTGACATCGGGAAACCTTTTTAACAATGAATCCAGTTTATAATGCCAGCGCATGTGTTGCAGGGAAGAGTCAATGTCTGAGTAAAAGGTGTTTCTAATATTTTGGTTACTCAGTGTATTTTGACATTTTTATTGCATGGAGCTTTTCGAAAGGAATGTAGAAGAATAATTTTTTCTAATGATTAGAAATGAATATCATTTCCTTCAGACTTTTAAAATTTTAAAATACTTGGAAAAAAAACACTTGAAAAATGCAGCAATATATTAAAAACACAAAGTGTTAAAAATTTATTTTAATACATATTTTAATTCACTGTAAGTGTAGTTCAATAGTTATTTTCTAAACCATTAGAGATAAGCATATATTTCGAATCAGAAAATGCTTTAAATGACGCAAATAATTATATTTTATATTGTTTGAGTCAATAAATGTATTGCTGAAAAAATTACGAAGTCTAAATTTTTATACAGTCGCCCAGTCCTATTAGTCATATTTAGTAAAATATTTCTGACATTTTAAGCAAAAAAAGTTCATATCTTCTAAAGACTAAAACTGACCGAGTTATCAAGCTTGGAATATCTCTATTTTCTACGATTATTTTAACTGCCGCCTCGAGGAAGATCCGCCAATCAGAAGGAACGTTACTTGTTAGAGGCGGCTATTGACTGCATTTAAAATAATCAAATTCAAAGGGTCATATATAACTCGGTAGTTTTAGTTGCAGAAGAGTATAACTTTGTTTTGTTTAAAATGGCAGAGTGTCAAAAATATTTTACTAAACATAAGTAATTGTACCGGGAGGAATGCGTAAAAATTTAGACTTCGGAATTTTTTCAGCAGTTCACTAATTAACTCAAACAACATAAATTATAATTATGCACGTCATTTTAAGCATTTTTCCAACTGGAAGTATATGCCTATCTCTAGCGGTCTAGAAATTAGTTATTGGGCTGCGAGTAGAGTCGACACCCTGTATATAGGAAAGAGAACTTTATCTGCTCTTTTTTTGGTTGTTGAATAATTTTGAAAGAAAAATTCTATATATCTTGATAATTAGATGTTTTAAAAAAGAAGAATAAAAGAGATGAGATTTAAAAAAATTCGCTTAAAACTGAACATATTACTTAAAAGACTTTGTTAAACTAATTAACAATTAAATAAGAAATAAATTGCTTTAATAAATTAAATAAGCTACATGTTTGAAATTAAGCATAATATGCAACGAAAATATAACCTCCTTATTGTATTTATGTTTCACTCTTGATATTAATTACTCTTTATTAACTACAAGACTACATCATTCAGATAATACTCTTAATAACTTAAACTGCTCTTTTAGTTGGAAATAGTCGTATTAATGATTTTGTACTGCTGAATATAGGTTCATAAATTCTTTTACCTGATCCATATCAATATTTACTGTAGAAGATTATTTTTGCATATATCTGCAGAGAAAACATTAAAACCATTCTTTTAAATTAAATTTGCAGTTGGGGTTCGGGAGCAAACCCTTGGGGTCCGGAAAAGGAAGATCAGTTTGCTAAGCCGACCCATTACGACGGAATGCTGGAAGTAGTTGGTGTCACTGGAGTTGTCCACATGGGACAGATTCAAAGTGGACTCAGAAGTGCCATCCGCATCGCACAAGGAGGGCATGTGAGTTTATTTACTTTTTTTAAATGCCAAACACTTTCTAGTCACAAAAAGGGAGAAAAACAAATTTTCAAAGCTTAACTAGGTTTGTCTCATATATAGTATAGTCTGCTAATAGAACTCCCAATAAATAAAAATACCGTGTAAATTTCAAGCAAGCTTTATTCTTCCACTGTCCCAATGACTTTACTTTATTCCTCACAACATATTGAGTTTGCACTTTTCTGCCACACCAGATTTAGAAGCCATTTTGGAAAATTGGCTTCTACATCTAGTTTGTTTGATATATTCCTTTATAACAATTTTAAACAAAATGAAGTGTAAAAAAATTATATAGAAAGAAATCGCTGCAGAAAGTGTTATATATATGATCCCTTTATATTAGAATTATAACTGACAGAGTTGTCAATTATTGGCACCATTTTCAAAGCCTGAAATGTCGTCCTGAAATAATGAAGCATACCGTTAATATTTTCAAGATGGCGACCAAATTTGACGGCTTGAGAGATCATTTTTTAAACTTACTATAATATCAACCATTTTCAAAAAAATCATCCATATATGATATTAAGTTTTAAAATCGCGAATAAATACCTTCTTAAATAAATAAAATTTTGAAAAAAATAAAAAAAAAATAATTTTGAACTTGCGAAAATTGAGAAAAATCCATAACCCGTGATTATTCGATGAAAATTCTACTTCAGAAAAGAAGATCGGAACCATTACATTAAAAACAGTTCAATATAAGCAAAAGAGTATCATTAAAAAAAATCTTGAAATATGCGGAAATTCCAAAAAGCAAAAATATTTAACTCCTTAACCTACAACAACGTGTCTAACACGTGCATCGAATTACAAAATGTTTGCTATTTAAATCCGTAATTAAGTCAACGTAACAATTAATTTTAAATACAAAAATTACTTGGACACGCTTAAATGTCTCAAGTATCCTTTACCATCTTAAATAGATTGAAATAATAAAAAATATCCCCAATGAGTGGTGTCATCTAATTAGGAGGTTAAATAAAATCATAGGCAAGGGTTTAAGTAAAAAATGTTTAGAACTATTTTACTAATCAATAAAGCACATTTTTTGAGTTGCTTCTGACTACTCTAAAAGTCGTAAATGTGTCTAAAAATTACTAAGAAACGAGAAAATCTTCGAAAATAATAAAGAAACAAAGCTTAAGCATAAAATACAGTAGGAATATCTATAGGAATTTATCGAAATACTTTTAAAATTTTAGGCTCAAAATTAAAAGGGCCACACTCTCTTACCAATTTATTTCACCATTTCATAGTTGCGAATCAAACTGCATACCGAGATGCCTGTTCAAGTAGACGGTGAACCATGGATCCAAAGTTCAGGGGAGGTAGTGGTTCTCAGATCTGCTTTAAAGGTGAGTTTGTAATTAGAATTTGCTTTGTTTATTATGGTCAGTGTTAATCTATTTGTGAAAGTATTGTTTTGTCATATATGCATGTATGTAATCTATTGTTTTCTAAGGAAAACTCACAACTATCTGCATATAATACATTCTCTCACTGATCGAAATTTCACTCACAGCACAAATGCCTGTATTTATTCAAAGTTTTCTATACAATTTTTACTATAATTGCTAAGTAAAAAATTTTTAAAAAAATGTATTTACGAAATTACAGATTCTAGTGATAAAATTGGAGTAAAAGAGAACACCAGTTTCTAAATCATTTGCCCCAAAAATATTTTTTCTTTCAATTTATTTTTATGCATCTACGTTATTTATCTAATAAATTCCAATGCTTTAATCTCTCAAAAAGACTTATTTATCTCCAGAAACTGATTTTTAAAATATTAGTTAACTTAAAAAAACAAAACAAATGCATAATGTCACATCCTTGAACTCTCTTTAGAGCTGTGCTTCTTCTAATTAGAATAAGTATTGCGAAATAAATTGCGTAGCATTTATGAAGTGTTTAATGCTTTAAAAAACAGAATAAACCACAATTTTTTGACTCCTCATTAGCTGTAAAACACCGCCTTTGTTAAACATTTTCTATTTTGATGATGCGGAAAATAATGATGTTTTAACAAAAATATCATCTTATCTTACCACTAGTGTAATTTCAAAATTAATAAAAACCTCTTATTAATGAATGAAATAAATTAATAATTTTTTCCTTTCAAATCATGTGTCTTCTTTTATAATTCCCATTACAAATTTTGTATTTTGATGCAAATCTTTATAGATCACAAAGTTTAGAATAATAATTTAAGTTGAAGAGAAAAGAAGTTAAATAGGAATAAATTCAAAAAGTATGCAAGCTCAAAAAAGAATATGTATTATTAAACCTAGTAATTCGAAAGATTAATATATGCCATTGAAAACAAAAGTTATGGAGATTTGAAAGATGTATGTTCAAAATTGACACTGAATATATACTGAAACCTTTCCTCCCTCCACGAGTCATTATGAAACGAAGCTTTTTTGAATGGCTTGTCAATAATTATTGATTATTAGATGCAAAAAACAATTAATTCATAAATACTTCAGAATTCCCGATTACTAGTTAATACATAATAAAATTGTAATTAATATTTAGAGATAAAATCACGACAGTGAAAAAGTTTCCACGAAATCGGAATTTGAGCTTCTATTCAGGAAGCTCTCGCATAGTTCTGGAAGACTGCTAAAATAGCTTTTTCAATTCGTGTTAAATGTGCTGTTTATTTGAAAACAGTTTCTTTCGAAAGGAAGCAGTTTCGAACATAGCTTTAAAGTTATTTAAATATGTACTTACAGACATTTTTGCAAGTACATTTGCATTTTATACTTGATGCAATCTCATTTGATTTTCATGACGACACCTACGATGTTGATACCTCTGTTAGCAAACTTCCTTTTAAAAAAATTCCGTTATGAGATGCGTAAAAATCCGTTCATTTGATAAGTTTTTTTCTTCTTCTACAATCGAATATTTACTGTAACCAAAAGTAAAAATAAAAATATGATTTTTTACAACAACAACAAAAATAAATTGAACTTAGGTCAGTAAAGACTGAATTTTTATATAAGTAAGGTTATTCAGAATTCGTACAGCGTTTTGAAAGTGCATTGAGAATAACATATTTCACTATTGTTTCGGTGTCTAGCTGAATTTCTTTTCGATTGCCTTTTGTAGAAATACGACCAACAGATTTAGGCACAATTAAGAGAAATAGTATTTAAGATTAATTAGATTGCTGCAACATAATGAGTAACGACATATAGAAGCAAAGCAGCTCTGAAGCAAAGAATCATCGCCAAATATAGTGTTTAGATAAAGAATAATCTTCAAGAAAAGTAAATGTGGTCAATTAAAGTTGTTGAAATGCATTCTCTGATGAAGCCGTACGAGGTTTATTGAGGAATTATGTCTAATTTTAACCCATTGCCAGACAATGAGGACGGCACTTGAGGAGTTAATATATTTTTCCAACTTCAATACCACAGCACAGTGAAGGCATTTGAGCTATAACGGAAATTAACGTGTAGTCAACCGACATACAGATTTTCGGTGGAATTTGGATTAGAACTCTGTTCTTCGAGCATAGAGTTGAATCGTAGGAACACACAAACACTATTCCATAACCCTGTGCATAGTATCAGAATCATTTATTCCTTAAACAGTTGGGTGGATATGGAGCATCTTTTTTTAATTTTTTGCATTAAATACTATTGTCAAGTGTTATGAGCTTAAGATAAACATAACTTCGTTGATGAAAAATTTAGATTAAACACCGAGCTAAATTTCGTAATTTTAATTTACAATCTGCGTAACTGCTTTTGATATCTCAGAAGTTCTTAGAAAAACTAATCTCAAGAACTGATTTTTAATTTAACGTTTGATATGTTTCCTCATGAAAATAAAGTAAAGTCCTTGGCTCCAAAAATGACTTCAAAATATAGTACGATAGGTAAAAAAATATTTTAATATTAAGGTATTTTCTTGAATTTTTTTAAAAAAAGAAATGAATAAACACACAAACTACTGTTTAAACTTAAGTAATTAAATAATGTTGATAAATATAGAAGCTTAAAGTGCGGTTAGTTACTTTAAAATATTTTTTTAAGTGAATCAATAATTTTACTACTTTGAAAATGCAATTATTTGTTAATTGGAATGGTTTCTTGCATGAAATGAGTGTTAATTATTGCATGATGTTCACAAATTTATAATCATTTTTGTTCGTTGCACTTCGCACATGAAACACGTATAGCTTTTCTTGTTATAACTGGAAAAATATCCCGCATCAAAATCCCATTCTAGCTCTAAAATTCTGCTATTAAGATATGATTATATGGATCAAAATATTAAAAAACGCCAACTCACATTTTAATATAGGACAGTTAGGCTATAGTTTAACTAATTAGAAAAAAGAGGAAAATACTGATAATTCTAATGATGGATTACATTTTTCTATATTAATACTGCGAATGCAGCTCAAAAGAAGAGGAATTAAAGCATATTTCATAAAGTCTAGTGTCTTTTAATAAGTTTGCATGTGGCATTACATGTAATTCATTATATCTGAAAATATTTAAGGGATATTGAAATATCTTACTTTCAATTCTTTTAAAACTTGCTATCAACCTAGAGCTGGGGTTCCCAAACTTTTTCCCCTCGCGTACCTCTTGATTGTTCTTTTTGTTTTCGCGTACCCCCTACTGTCATATCCAACTCCCCCCCCTCCAACCATCCGTCTATTCAAAGAAGTTTTTATCCATAATGTTAAGGCTATTTTAAGTTATCTTAAAAGTGAAATGACTCGAATTAATATCATTTGCAGAACTTATTTTTGATTTTACATTTTATTCCATTTTCACAATAGTATTAGTTCAACGTCAAAGCAAATGAAACCAGTATAGTAATTATTCCGTTTGAACTTAGGGAAAAATAGCTAAAATTTACACTTCGTAATAATCAACTATTAAAGTGGTATAGTTATTAAATAGCATTCATTCTCTTGGAGAAACACAATTCACTAACTTTTTTAATACCTTTTGTTTTCTTCCTTCCGCCATTAACAACTTTGATTTTGCGTACCCCCAACTGTTTTTTCCCAGGGGTACGCGTATTACAGGTTGGGAACCTCTAACCTAAAGTATTAATGTCATGAAAAATACAATGATTTTACAGAAATAAGAGCTTTAAAAGAATTTAATTACACTCTGGAAACTTGTGGAACGCTTTTATAGGAAATCAAAAAGTAGAAGTTTCCTTATAATATGATGTCAGAACCAGTTGCATTGGAATTTAGAAGAAGTAGGAAGGCTACTTTGAAATTCGAAAATATAGATAGTTATATTATTAATTATTCGGTTAAATGAAAAATCAGGAAATTAAAGAAGCCAATCTTCATTAATGCGCTGCGCGATAATCAGAAAAATGATTTACTTTCAAATCCTTAGAAGCGTTTGCATCATATTTAATGTACGATGATTTAACCACTTCTACAATTTAAAATTAAATGCAACATTTAAAAGAGAATGCACTCCTACAATTTATATTAATTTGGAAAATTATCGGCAAGCGATAGCGAATTAACTTCATTTTTAAAGAAACTTCAAAAGCTTTATAAAATTCTGGGAAACAATATTAAGTTTATTTTAATATTCGAAACTAAAGAAATTATAAGGCATTCATATAACAATATTTTTCTCTCTTTAGCTTATGGGCTATATTATTATGAATTTCTGTGTTTTCAGGCTGAATTATATGTTTCTTACGTAAATTTTCATTTTGGAAACCGAAATTCCAAGGTCATTAGCGAATTTCACGCATTTATTGTCAAAGAATTTATTAAAATAAATGCAGTCAAAAAATTATTACAAAACTGTCATCTTAAAATACCTTTTCTTGAATAGTTATTGAATTTATGATTTTTTTCTATACATTTTGAGCGCTCGCACAAAGCAAGTATATTTGATTTTCACCTAATAAATCTAAGAGTTTACACTGCTGATTCCAGAAGCAGAGAGGCAAATCTGAAAGCGTAAGAGTGCGCATGAAAATTGTTCCCTCTGTTTTCTATGTGTTCCCCCCTGCCTGATGACCGGTGGAATGTGCCCGTCGCAGCATGAGTGACGCGACACCTTCTGCTTATCTTTTCCTTTGATTACTGAAAGCCGGCAACCCTTTTACAGGCCACCATGCTCCGCAAATCTAAAATGAAACGGAGAAATACAGAACCAGTGTTGGGTCCGGGGAGCAGCGAAAAATCATCCACAGACGAATGAGGACTTCGACAAGAACTTGATGGTATCTAGTCAATAGGCCACTTTGCAAACAGTGACTTCTCACCCTTTGACAAGGATTAAACGCAACTTGGTGATTGATGCATTTCGGAAATAAAGCGCAGAATCCAAAAATCTCCAGCCATTGTTGAGACCACATTAGTGGCTTTGAGTCAGTCTGAGCTCTCATTTGAGTAACATTCATTTTCCTATTCCTTTCACTTTTTTCTTGTAAGCCTCGAGGCAGAAAAGAAAGTGAGTAGAAATGGTTATATGCACTTTAGTTGTTGAGTACACAACGTATTGTTTTATTAAAAACAAATTTGTATAAAGTTTCGTCCTGTTCATGGTTATATTCTAGTCAGTGCTTACACTTATGTATTTGTATTCGTGCACATTTCTTCTGAAGGTATGCTTCAAGGATAAAATGTCATTTTTTGTGATAAAGATTTCAAATGAAAAAACTTCTTGTGTGTTATACATAAAATTTTACTTTAGTGCTGAAGTTGTTGCATTTAAGAAAACATTTACTTTAGATAGCATGAAAAATGTAAATGCTTGAAGAACTTCGCATTTTAATGAATGAAATGAAATGAAAAATCTATGCAAATATATTCTGCCTGTTGTGAAGTCTTAGCAGAAAATGTAAATAACAAAATAGGCACAGGCTCGCATTTGTTTGCCAACGTTTTCGAAATGTTCAACAATTTTGTGAAACTTTTTTCAAAACATAGATTCTGACGGTATGCTATTTGCACAGTATTTTTATTCGTTCTCTCTAATGTTTTAAATAAGTCCTGATAAAGTCATTCTTCAGAAGAGAAATATGATATAAGACATACAAAAAAAGTAATTAATCACTTGTAAAGAAATAATGGCACTTGAACTTATTTTGCCTTTAAGTTATTTCAGATAAAGGTGGTAAACAGCAAATCATATATGGCTTTCAATCATATCGATAAAAATACAACTGTTGAGCAAAACAATAGAAGGTCAAAAAACCTTAATAAAATACCCAAATTCATTGCTTCAAAATCTGAATTCCCTTTCCGGAGTCATTCAGATACTGCGCTGACGTCGACTTTTTGATGGCAAGAATCAGAGTGACTGTTTGCTATATTCTGAAATAAAAATAAATTCTTATAAAAAGCAATTCCCTTCAATAAAGCATCAGATTTGATAAAATTCAAGGAGGTTTATTTGAAGCCTAAAAATTAATCGGTTTCTTTAATTTCGAAATGCTTAAAAAAATTGCTTCATCTCAGTAAAAGTAAGTGAAAGCATTTCATGCATTTCTCCTAAAATAATGATGGGGTGCACAGAAAATTTATTTTATTTATTTTCAGAATTAAAAAAAATTAATTAATTAAAAATATTACTTGAAAAAATCTAGCGCCAAATGTATTTGGTCGTTTGTTGTGAAAGCTTTGAATAAAGCCTCAAAATAAGTTCTACTTCATCCGTTTCTTTTGCAAGTGTAAGAGTATGACAATGCAATGATTTTTTATAAACTGCATTTATCACATTCAGTAAAAATCTTGTGTTAATAATGGAATCTTGTTAAAAATGGAAAATCTCGTCAAAACCGATATTCTGGTAGGATATTCCTAAAAAATGACTGAGAAAATTTCAAAGACGTTGGTGCACAAATGTGAGCAAATGTGTACATATGGAAAAATTAAAAAGCTAGATTTTAGTCAATAAAAATTTAAAATTATGAGTATTTTTTAGCAAAAGAAAATTCAATTAAAATAATGCTTTATGCCCCATAATTTATTAACAACTACTAGCATCTGGTTTCGTATTATCATGTTTCTGTACTCTCGAAATCAAATCTTAAATATGGATATTAAATTTCATGATATATCTTTTATCTGTTCAGGAATTTCTGTTTTCCATCTATGAAAAATGAATATTTTGCGGACGATGCCATTTTTAATCGTTGTGATAGAATCAAAAATGACAACATCCATGTTGAATATTTTATATTAACATATTTGAATTTTATGTTTTCTTGGTAAGGCTACTATGTTAAAGAAGAGCAAAGGAAAAATGAAGAGAAGAAATACAGAACCTAGCATGGTGGTGTCACCCATGGAAATAAGTCAAGATGTGCCAAGTAGTTCTGGACCATTTTAAAACACATTTCACACAAAAGTAGAAACTAACAAAACGCAGAATATACACTACAGCTTGGTGTGTAGGCCACAAACTACTGATTTCACAGTTACTTGCTGAAATTCGTTGAAAGTTAATAACATGCTTATGGGGTTTGCCATCTTGTATAGAAAACTGTTTCTATGCCGATTATTTATTTCATTCTTGAAATATTCTTAAAGTGTACTAAAATGTTTGTAAAAAATTATTTTCTGTTGTTTCAAAACAGAATGGAATGTTTTTTCTCAGCATATCAAAAATAATATGTATAAAACAGAATCGGAATATGTGAGTGATCAGTTATGAGTTAGAAAACGTGTTATTGTTAATTGTGTTGCGGGACTTCGGGAAAAGTCCATAAAAGTTGAGATTCAGATAAGATATATTTTCTTAAAATGAGGGAAGTGTATTGTAATATAATTAAAATGCTATTAGCAAAGGCGTCTATTATAATTTTCCAGTTAGGAAAATTACGCGCTTTAAAAATGATTTCTTTCTTGTGATTGAAATTTATTAGAAAATATCGAATTTTGAAAATAAAGTGGTGTAAGTTGATTGCAATGAAAATTTATAGTAATAATGTTATTGTAAGTGAGTTGATAGTATGTATATGAGCGAGAAACTCAAAAGCGATAGCAAGTTGCTATTTAAACTTTTGAAACAGTTGTTTACAAATGTACACGTATATACAATGTATAAGTGAAAGAATTAGAAAATTAAAATACGTGGCTTTCAGTTTAAGTTCAAATAACACAAATAAATAAAATATCTAAAACATTTTGAAGAGATTAACAGAAGGATAAATAACCGCAGTATGATAAAAAAAAATTTAAAACCTTCAGCAGTCTTTTTTTTCAATCAGTTATCGTACAATTCTTTTAAGGTGTTTTTATTCATTGTTATTTTTGAACACAATAATATGTTTGATGCAAAAGTCTGATATCTTGTGACATACTCACAAGGAGAAACTGAAGGCTGAAAATTAACGAATTAACTCAATGTAGACTGATTTTTTTAAAGAGTGAATTAAGGTTAAAAAAACAAGAACCGTCCTCGCAACAATAATTTAAGTACAAATACTAATTATAATTTAGTAAATGGTTGAATTTGAATGAAAAGCATGGGGAATGAAAATATTTTAAATGATGTACTTCTACTGTAGAAAATTTTCCAATTTAGTTGTGAATTAATCAAATTTTATATAATGAATACATGAATATATTTTAAGAAGTTAATTTTTAATCTCTTGTGAGTACAATGGAAATATAACTGTTACAATAACAAATTTCACAAGACGGAAAAGAAATTTCATGAAATTTGCAACATTAAATATCCGTTTAAACGCAATATCTGAAGAAATAAAAGCAATTTTTTGCCGTTTCAAACGAGTTAAAGTAAAATATAACATAAATTTCTCATTTTAAATTGATACACAACATATAAAACCAAGAGAATTTTTACAGCTCGCTTTCTTTGTTAATCTACTATAAATCAGCATATTTTATGATTTTGCTTAGCTTTTTAATATATATTATAACGAATATATATGTCATATTTTCATGAAATGCTCTTAAAATAAATAAAGAAAACGTATCAGCAACATTTTCGTGCGAATTTTACAAGAAAGCAATGAAGACTTTAAAGGCAAGGTAAATTACACATGCACTAGCAAATATACATACAGATATATATATATATTTACTATCGCACACAAAATTATTTTTAGACAGCTATTAAAGAATCCAAAGTAATTTGACAAAATATAATAATTTTTATCGAAAAAATTTCTTTGAAAGTACATAAAAGTTTTTATCCAGTCTGTTTATGATGATAAGCATCATTATTTGCTAAAAAGTTTTCACGACAAATATTTATTCACAGGAAAATTTTATATTTTGAGAAATTTAAGATTTCAAAGGTTATAAACTGAAGTATTTTTGTTTGCATCCAGTCTGGCATCATTTTCAACGAAGAGTTCATGCATTCACAACTTATATATGATAAAAATCAATGTATGTTATGTCAGTGTTTTCCAAATATATATTTAAGCTCAAACATATAAATATCGTTAAAATTTTTCACTCAACATAGAGCATTTTTTATTGGTTTACAGCAAAAAATTATTATTAAGCTCTCTTTCATCCGCAATTAATAACTATCAGTTTCATTAGATGCATTAAATACTGCGATGGAATAATTCATTCGAATAAATAAAAAAACTAATTTCGTGTTAAATAGTTTAATATCTTGAATCACACAGACAGTTTATAAAACATAAACTTATCCACAGACAAAAATCATATTTTAAGGAGTAACCAATTAAATAACAATCTTCAGTCTTTAAATCAAAATTAAAACTGATAAATATTTTGGTCATGATCGAAATACTTTAGAAATTAAATATGCCATGCTTCTGATTTGGAAAAAGATGCAATTATTTCACGAGATTCTATAGTAAGCCAAAGATAGAAACTACCTAAGAGCATAACTGTTTTAAAAATAACAAATAAAAAATGGTCTTTTACATTTCTATTGGTAAACACTGATTTGCATGCATAGAGAAAATGAACAGTTAATTCAAGTATTTTTGTACAAAGGTCACGCAACAAATGTAATGCTAATTCTAAGAACAAATGCAAAAGCACGCAGGGAAATTCTCTCTGTTCTACATCAGTATTTCTAGTACTGGAGCTCCATAGGCATCCGTTTCAGCACCAGTTATGTGACTGGTGGGAAATAATGAAAGCCCAATTGTTATTGTTAAAAGTGTTTCCAAGATGAGGTCATCTGTGTTTAGTCCTTGGTAAATGTCATCACTATTGCCACCTAGTTTTTGTATTCTTTAACCTACATGCTGCGCCACAGGTAATGATGCTGCATTGCCCACGAATAGCCAGCTGACAACGAAAAGTACTCTTTTGCTTAGATTAGCAGGCAACGCATTGTGTAAACAAGTCAAAAGATGCATATATCGAATGCTTTTTATTAAAAATAAGAATACACGAATGTTAGCACAATGCACTGAATCTAAATATTTCATAATTACATTTCTAAATTCGATCTTCTTTTGGATTTTGTGTCAAATATTTAAAAAATTAAAGGCATAATTATTCGCGATACAATATATTCTTTAAAAAGAATATAGGAATAGGAATAGTCTGTTTCTAATAGGAATAGTCTTTTTCTAATTAACGCTTAGTTATGAATTAGAAAATGCTATTCCAAAAAGCTTTCTTGTTAAAAAAAAAGAAAATGAATTTAATTTTTTAATCCCTTTTAATAAATAAGTTACGATAAATTAAATTTTTGATAAAAAAATTACAGTTTTCTTCTGCAATTAAAAGAACACAGAGCACTATTTGAAAGAAATGTGGCAATGATTAGCAAAAATTATCTTTGGCTTAGCTGTAGTATTTTTGTGGTGGGTTGCAGGTATGGACTCACTGAACAAATTTTCTCTTTTTATTTTAAATCTCAGTTAGATTAATAAATAATTGATGCAACCGTAGTCAATGTTTGTAAATTGATGGTTACTTGTACATGTATCTGATGTAATATTGTATATTTCTTGTATATATTTTAGAGTAGTAGCACAATATTTGTAAAATAGAAGCTATTATAATATTAGATCACGTTAAAACTCATGGCTTGTAACTAGGTTTATAAGATGCAGCAAATTGTGAAATAAAATGAACTTGTTGTAAGGTTAAATTGTAGACATTTGTAATTGCATAGACTTCATTGTTTAGACACAATTGACAGTAGAAAGAATTAACACTGCAATTTTATTTTTAGTTTGTTCGAAAGCAAAACCATGGATGGATGACAAATACTTCTTTATGCAGACTTTTAAAAGAATTTCAGTTATTTTGTCGAAAATGAAATCATCACTATGAATATTAGTTACCTTATATTTTTCTTCAGCAAATTCATAACAATCATTGTTGTTACACAAATATAAAGGATATTTGGAAAGATGGGACGCTCTTATTGAAGTTTTTGTGAATGCTGCAAAAAGAGAACAGAATAATTTTCATATACTATCAATTTTTTTTTATAAATTGGATTGCCAGAAGCCTTTGCACGAAACACTTACTTCTTTCTCGTGCTTTTTTAGGATGATCATTTTTTTCTTATTGCACTGCTTTTGCTGAAACGACAGATTTAAAATCATATAGGAAATGTTATTATTGCCCATTTAAATTTATGTTTTTTTCCGTTAAGGAAGAGTCATATACACATCTTTATTCATATATCAAAAGGAAACATTGGTTACCAAGTTTTCATGTATGCTGTAAAATCTACTTTCCCAGTAAAGAGAAAGGAGCAAAAAATGAATATATTATTCCTACATAAAATTCGAAAAAAAATGTTTTAATAAAACAATTCAAATAAAGTTCACACTATTTTTAGCGCAAATAAAATTATTGTAGGCATTTATTGGAGCAATATTTAAAAAAAATAGATGAAAAGATAAAACTGGAAAATTTATCACATCATTTCAAAGTTCAAATTATTTTAAGAAAATGATTGATATTTTAAAATAAAGCGTCAATTTAAAATGCCATTTTGCATTACAAACTTTTCTAAATCTCATTCTTTGAAATAATATTCCTGATCTTATATGTTCTCAAAGGGTCTAGTAAAATTAACACGTTGAAATAATAATAATAATAAATATTTTTTCGCAAAAATACCATTTTCGTCAAATTAATAAAAAAAAATGGAAATTTAACTTACGCTTTCGAAATTCTGCGATATTTTATTCCCTGTACTGAACTCGACTCATAATCTAGTTAGACCTTAAAGAATATTCTTCACGCAATACATAATTATCAAAGAATTAATTTTTAAAAACTAGTTTCTTAAATTTAAAAAAATAAATGTATTGAAGTCAAATTTTCCTTTCAAATCAAGATTTATTCTGGCGTATAAAGAAAAGAAGTACAGGTGTTTAGTGCACGTGTTACATGAAATACGAAACAAACAATAAGATGAATAAAAATGAATTTCATGAAATATTTTTGGTTATTCTAATCTTTATGTTTGTAGGGATTATTGAATTAACGGTATCATCAGAATAACTAAATGAATAAAAATGATAAAATACAAAGAACTACTTCGTTAGTTTCGTTGAGATTTGTATGGACATTCTTCCAACAACGATAATTAAGTCATTTTGTACATAATGACATAAAATAAAATCTTGAATTATTTAAAGAAACACGTTTTGTCTCTTTGCACCACTTCACTGGGTAAAAAAAGAAAGGAATTGTCGATCTTATGAATATATTACAAATTTACTAAATGTAATTCAAAAGAATGTTTACACATTTTTGGATATGCGTTTAAATATTATTAACACTATGTGATGTTTACCTGCAATCCTGCCACAGTAAATGGCAGCTGCAACTATTGTGTGTCTTAAAGTTTGAAAACTATTTCACATCTCATTAAATGTAATGCTCACTTTTCATAATATGTAAAAAATAGTATAAACAATCAATTACTTATGGTTTAAATAGGTTTAATGGCTTTTTGTGTTTTGACTCTATAAATGTGGTGTTAAATTTAAAACTCATTTCATTACCTTTGAAGCATGCATTTTTTCAGCTAATATTTTACCTGTTATTCATTTAGAAGTATTCTCAATGAGATTTTGCATGCAAGAACATAGAAAAGTTCCTGAAGCTACTTATAAGATGGGTCGACAGTTTGTGTTTGACAGTATGTATTGGATACAAATTGCATGGTTATAATATAGTGATAATGAAACTTTGTTTGAAGAATGATTTTATTATTATTAATAAAGCGTGTAAAAAAGACTTGCTTCTTTCAATGTTGAGAATTATTATAATGTAAATAGTAGGAGAAACTATCACACATGTACATTTTTATATAATTTAACTAGCTGATGCCCGCGACTTCGTTCGTAACACATTATTGATACCTGGTTGCTCGGGATAAAATATTTTCATGTCTTTATAGTTTTAAGGTAAAAATACAACCCAATAAAAATTTTTACAGTAGAAATATATACAAAGACAGCACACATATTTATAAATAATTTACAAAACATTTATCAAATTACGTCTCAAAATATAGACAGGGATAACTTTCAAATGCAACTCGCCATCATCAATTCTCAATTAATAATCCTTTCTTTTTTTAAATCGGTTAAAGAGCTCTTCCGCGCATGCTCCGAAAAAAGCTGCAGACGATAACAATTAAAAACATTAGAAATTATGCTTAAAAATATTCTCAAAAATTAAATAAAATTAAACAGAATGTCGCATGGAAATGAAATTGGTGTCATTGAAAAGCTAATTTTTTAAACTTTAAGATGATGGTAAAATGATTTTTGAGCGATAATATGCTACGAAATTATTGCGGAAAAACGTTAACAATTAAGGTAATTATTAATTAAGGTAATTATTAATTAAGGTAATTATTAGTGAGAACCTACTACCCAAGAAGCAACTACCTGCAAAATTTCAAGTCCCAGTGGTTTGGAAGATACGTTGATTTGTCAGAGAATGACTTTCTCTTTTATAGTATATATATATATCTATATATATATATAGATATATATATATACTCATTTCAAAAAATTCTCTCGCTTTGATAGAATTGTTGATTTTTGAACACATCATCCTTAAAACATTTTAGAAACACTTTGCTTCTTTCATACGACGTTATTTATACGGAAATATGGAACAATAATAAACGTAAACTATAATTTACGCTGCTGGAAAACAAAATTAATCATCTGTGAAAAACTTGGTCGGTGGGCAAAAAATGTAAATACTTTGGACTGAAATGTTATAGTCGTACTTGTTTTCCCGTAAGACTAGTGTCGTATATGACACCAGTCACCGATTATGCATAAAAATCTATTTGAAAGTGAATTTAAAAATGAGACAGGAATAATGGTATTTGAATTTAGATTATCGTATATTCAAAAATTATGTCTTCAATAGAAGAAACCGATTCCTTTTTTTAACTCACGAATTTATTAACATAATATGCGCACGTAAAACGAGTAAAGGCTTTTGTTTAAACTGTCTTGTTTGCCTTTTGCTTAGTATCATAGAGAAAGATAATACAATTAAATTTTTCAGTATCATGTAAAAAAATAATAAATAAATAAAAATCGACCGGTTAAATCAATAATTCTATTGAATGAACTACAAAACCTGATACTTTTAACTTTGTGTTTTAAAGAAAACATGATAAAGAGTTATAAAATTCTAAAAATTCCATTTCAAAAATTATATGCTAAGTTAATATACAAAGCGAAACAAATATTGGAAATAATAGTTAGAAGTTTAGCAGCAGAATTTTGACACACTTATTTAAATGGCATATTATAGATAAAGTATGTCAAACTCGTGGCTCATAACGAATATTTTTGAGGTTCGGTCAATATCACACTATTTAAGAAAAATATTTTAAATATTTCAATTTTAAATTTATTTTTAAAAATTTCTTATTATAAATATTTGAGTTTATGCAAAGTTGTAACTTCGTATAAATCCATGGAATAAGTCTGCATCCTAAAACTTATTTTGAGACTATGTTTCCAGATTTTAAATATTTTTCAGTATCATGCTTTGATCTTATGGAAAGGAAATTTCCTCAAAATACATATAATGGCATATATATTCAATATATGCCATTAAAGAAAACTATAGAGATGCAATGCGATTTGGTTCCGAAGGCAAAATTCAGCGAATTTCGAGCACTTCAATTTTACTGGCCAGATTTGGAAATATTCAAAATTTTCCATATTTTTTTTCATGTTTGGAGATAATTACGGATACCAGCAGCTATTTGCATCTCTGAAACTATATAAGTCTCCTATGAGATTTTGAACTATTGATTTTCGCCTTGAGTCAACTTGTAAGCAATCAATGCTAAAAACTTTTCTTTCGTATTAAGAAATACGGTTGAATAGATGGTTAAGGGGGCTAGGAGAAAAGACATTTGTCAGTTGAATTTGTTTCCTTTTTTTATACTATACAATTAAAAATTTCCTCACAATTTCTATAAGAAATCTTATTTATTCATTATTATTTTTTTCTACCTACATAAAATATTGACCTTATTTATTTGGACCACATTAGCCTTTGAGAATGATATCTGATTGATATAAATGAATAATTTCGAATATAAAGTTTACTAATGAAGATTAATTATAAATTATGTAAATACGTTTCTGAAAAGGAAACTAATATATCAAACAAAAATGAGAATATCGTCTTTAAAGAAACAGAAACCAAGAATTTTCTACTCATACAAAAATTAAAAATTAGTTGTCATGGAAATTTCAGAAAAAAAAAAACATATAATATTAAGTAGCATTTCATGCGCATTACATTTTTTAAATTTAAAATAATAAAAATGCTTATTTTTGAATTTAGATCTCTTACGCTTTCTATATAACGGCCGAAAGGAGAAAAGGTGAATGTAAGAAATTGCACGGTCAGATAATAAGCACATAATTTGCAAATGAATGAAACTGAAACACATCTACAGGTAAATCTGCAATTAACTTGTAATGATGATTTTTTATAAAGGAACAAATAATTTTTCATATTTTTATTTACCCCACTAGATACTAATTATATCAAATAAATATTACTTATTTCTCAGCTTTATGATTATACCTTCAAAAATAAAACAATGCCTATACGGATACATTTTTTGAATAAGTTCAATCTGATTTTCCTTTTTATGTTAATATTTTAAATAGGGATCAGAAGGAAGAGAGATTTCTCATAAAATTACAACAAAGAACAGAAAATTTGGTGAAGTTCTGAAAATATCCAAGAATTTATGAAACTAGAAATAGAAATCGTAACGATTTCAGACGGACGAGTTTTCTGTCAGAAAGCACGAATTTCGCTCCTTGAATAGGAAGTACTGACCAATCACCAATAATTTTGACGGTGAAAAACCGGTTTCTCACAGCAAAAACTCGTGCTTTCTGACGGAAAACTCGTCCGTCTGATATGGGTTGGTTTAAGATTGCATAAGCAATTAGAGATAAATTTGAAGCATATGTATAAAAATCCTGGCTTTGGTAAAACTTTCTCGTCCGTGGTTAAACAGTAGAACAATACTACATTGCTTTAAAACCATCTTTTAAAAGATTTTATGGACATAAACAAATATTCTTCCCAATGCCAATATAAAAAAATATTAAACAACGAATAATAATAATAAAAAGAATCTATTCGTATTTTCCGAAACAAAAGAGGAGACTTTCATTTCGCATTCAGCAATTTTTTTTTTCATTCGGAAATAAATATGTGCTTGTAAAAAAATAAAGCATACATTTTGTTTAGCTAATAAAATATGCTAGAAAGAATTCACTCTTCTAATTGCATTTCTGCATTTTTTTTTTATTTCAGAAATACATACACAGGATGATAATAAAAGAAACTGTAAAAATTCAAATGCAAGAGTCAGAGTCAAATCGTACTAATTAATTTGTTGTTATGAAAGAATTGTCAATAATTTTAGAAAGAAGTAAAAATAGAATTTATTTTACTGAAATTTATTGAAAATATTAAGTGATCCCCTTTTCAGAATACATTTTATCATCCAAAAGCAAATCTCTTTATTTTATTTTGTAATTCAAATTTATCTTAAGATGATGGCTTACTGAATTTTTAACTGGTAGGTAAGTGATGAATTAAGAACCTCCGTCAAGCTGTTTTAATTCACATGCAATGAAAATTCATGCTGATCGACTCGAATCTGAAACTATTTTACATCAGATAGGGTAATAACTTTTACCATCTATCACCTACTAAAGCACCCACGGGCTTTAAATAAAGCAATGGTGACTGGTGAATTAAAATACGGAAATCAGTCGTTTATTTAAAAAAACAATGTAAATATCTTTAGTATAACCGTAGAAGAAATCTAAAAGAAAGAGCAGCAAAAATGACGTCAATTGTATTTTTTTGAATGAAGGCCCTACCAAGGTCCAAGGCAAAGAAACCTTACATACCTTAAGGATTGTTTTTCTCTAGGAAATAAATAATCACAGTAATTTTCGCAAGTGGATATTTCAAGAATTCTCCATTTGGTATCTGCAGACATTATTTTATTATTTAAATCTCATAAAGCAGCTCACTGTCATGCAGCTGGTAATGATAGGGCAGCTCCTTTCTCAAGTAGTATAATATAGTCTAACATACTTTTATTATATTTATGCGATATTGTGAAATATTATAAGTATTGAACAATAGAGTAAAAATGTACGGTGCCTTTTTCTACTAGGATTATTCATTCCTTTCGTTACTAAGCTCTCATTATTCGTTACTAAGCTCTCATTATTCGTTACTAAGCTCTCATTATCGTTATTAAGCTCTCATGCAAGCATCATTTCCTTCAGTGAAAGTATTTCTGTAAGTATTTGAACAGAAGCTCATCATTGCTGTTAAATGAAAAAATGCTTTACACGGCATTCCTCCATTTGCAAACGTTCGAAAAAAATACATCGAGCAATTTAAAAGAGAGAAAAGCAGAAGGACAAGAATAATTATTTGCAACATTCATCAATGATTTTGTTAATTATAGGGGAGAGTAGGGATAGTTGAGCCACTTTTTAAATCTTATTTTTTAATTTTTTTTTATAATTAGGAATTCAAGAATAGAATATTGTAGTGTAAATTTTGGTATTTTGCCTTCGAAATTAAATGAGAAAATTAGCCATTTTCGTCCAATTTTATTGCTTAATATACATTTACTTTTTGTTTCACATTGTGGCTCAAGCATCCCCATGAGAGGGATACTTGAGCCATGGTATAGGGATGCTTGAGCCAACTCTGAAAAAATATCTACAAAATTACAATGTTATAAATTTTATTGCTTATTATTATTTCAGAAATGAAAAGGATGATATGTGAGGAGGAGAAAACTTTTTCTCAACATATTCCATATTTAATTTATTATTCCATGTTATTAAATTATTTTTTCATTTCCCGTCAGGAGTAATATTTTTCAAGTAATTTCAATAAATATTTAATCACTTTTAAAGTGTCACTGAGAGGGTTAAGATTAAAAAAAGTCCTTTGAAACCAGTTATGGAAACAAAATTAGTATCATCATAGGTCATTTTTTTGTGGCGATGCTTGGTTGTCGAACCTGAATCAGATGTATTATAAGAGCTTTCATATATTTTTTCGATTTTTCAGGAAAAGGTTTTGATTTAACCTTTGGTTTTTCTCGAAGAAAAATTGTCATCTTCGTTGCTTTTCTTCTTTTTTTCGCGATCTATTCAATAGCTCTTCATTTTTTTTGTTTTTCCGGAGTGGAAGTCAAAATAGTTGATTTCGCTCTTTTCCTAAACCCTTCATAATGCGAGGCAAGGATTTTGGATAAGGTCGAACAATCTCTGGAGAAACAGTTGTATCGCTAGTTGAGGCCCCAGGAATAGGAGAATTTACAGACATATAACCAGAAAAAGGCAAATTAATTACAATATTCTGACTTTGCTTTAAATTTTTGTTTGGAGTAATAGCTGAAGAAATCTGGAAATTTTCAATAGACGCACTTGATTGCGTCATACCTGACCTATCAGTGACTAATGAGCTTTTTTTCTGCATTATTATTTTTTTTTATGAAAGCCTATTATTCAGACATATCTTAAACATAGCAAATTTTGTAAAAATAAACAACTCAGATGCTCTAAATAACAAAATTAATCAACACTAATTTCCCAGTAGGGATAGTTGAACCATGGCTCATGTTCCCCAGTCTCAGTGTCACAAGTATCCCGACTACCACCATTTCTTTTTACCAAGCTATAACTAAATAAAACCTGTAGATATTTAAACTATTTTAAAATTAAAATCTAAATTATAATTATTTAAAATTATAATTATTTCAACTAGGATTACTATTACAGCTTAAAAACAAAATTTGAATACAAAAAAAAATCACACACCTTAATATTTACTTCAGACAGTAAAAAAAGAACTATTGTTCATGACACTTTCAAAATCGTACAAAGTTACTTGATTTCTTTTTCACATATGTAGAACTATAAATGTGTTTAAATGTTGTCAACTGAAGAAAGAAAAATAAACCTGATGTAGAGAAAAAAGGGGTGGCTCAAGTATCCCATATGCACAAGTATCCCTACTCTCCCCTACATATTGTTTACAAGCATTTTCGTAGATGGAAGATATAAAGGTTTTCTTAAAAAATCCCAAATTTTTCCGAATGTTATTTGCTCAAAACCTGCAGAGGTTTCAACAGAATTATACGAAACTTACAGAATACTCGACGATATGTTTGAGAAGCTTTGTATTAAAATTTGAAGTAAATACTAGAATATTAGAGAGGAAATATGAGTATTTAAAGTAAATAATTTTATTTATTATACTTTACTATATTACTATACTATATTTATAATAAAGTTAGATAATATACTACTTACTTTACTATATTTTAAAATATTTATAGTAATAAACGTAGGGTTCTTGCACAAACTGATGTGTTTTGAACTTGAATCTTGGAATTGTTATCGTCAAAATATAATATAAATAATGTATTTAATCTATAAGTATCAGGATATTCAACTTTCCTAAAATTCAATATTACTATTTGAAGATTCAAGTTTAAAAATATCAATTTGTGCAAGAGCCCCTCATCATTTAGCTTCTCTTGATGTGGAACCGAAATTCACCTCACTGCAATGCGGATATCCTTCTGAATGTTAGTAGTATTTAACAGGAATTTTTATATAAGTTACCCTATATATGTAGCTTTAAAGTTATGAAAGAAAAATTACGCTAAATCTCGCAACATGCACAATAAAATATTATTTACTATAAACTCTTATATGTCCTCTAGTATTAAAAGTACTTACTTCAAGTTTTAATACTATGCTTCTCTAACATATTGTCGAGTATTCTGTGAGTTTCGTATAATTCTGTTGAAAACTCTGCATGTTTTAAGCAAAAAACATCCGGAAAAATTTAGGATTTTTTAAGAAAATCTTTATATCTTCCATCTACGAAAATACATATAACAAACAAAACCATTGATGAATGTTACAAATCATTATCAGTAAAGCGGGGTGGGCCAAAATCCCGTTTCGTCTTCATCAATTTCGGAACGATCCCCTAAATCCTCTAATGACACAATCTTCAATGTAAATTGCGAGTTTGAGCCTCTTCTTTACATGGTCGGAGTTCAAGGAAATTCCATTCAGCCTTTCGGAAGATATTCGAAAAAATGTTCAAATCCAAAGATGTTCATATTTTTCTGGCAACCCCATAGTACATAATTATCTGTGAAAGTAAAGGTATTAAGAATAGCAGGATAACAATATTCAGAAAAAAAATATATAAGCCAGAATCAATTTTTGATGTGAAAGTTTTCGCAATATGAAGACTAGCGAGTGAATTGAATAATCTAACAAATTAGAACACATTTATGAAATTTCCAACAGTGAAGTAAATAAAAATATTTTAATTAAACAAATGATAAATAAATGAAAGTCGCCCCACTTTGTTTCAGCAAATTTCTATTTAGACTCAGTTTTCTTTGTGACAGTTTCGAACTAAAACGCTCATAAAAAATAAAACAGATGTAAGCCGACAATTTCATTAAATCCGATACTCTGAAATTAATTATACAGATTTTTGGCTTATCTGTATACAACAGGGCGTACAAAAAAATACACAGGAATATACATATAGGAAAATATAGGAATATAAAAATTTATGATTCAGCAAATGTAGCTCACATTTGTGTCGAAACTTCTATGTAATAAGTTAGGCCATATTCGAATATCCGAACATAAATGAAGCATGTTAATTCTTTAAAAATACAAACATTGAAACAATTTTTGTGACATTTTTCGTCAGAGCAAACGTATTAACCTATTCTTTAACATTAAAAATAAATCATCTATTTCTTTACCATTTGATAATCAGGGGAAACTCTTTTAAAACGGTTTACAAAAAATACTTAGACGCATACGAAGAACTGATTTATTTCGCTTTATTGTTTAATAGTTTTTTGCAATACATCATTAAGCTCAACATCCATTTGTTTTAAAACATTAAAAGTTTTTAAATAAAAAAATAAATTAATAAATAAGAAGGCGAAATATTTCTAAGAAACGAAATTCTTCATAATCCAATCTGTTATTTTTTTTTTATTTATGGATAATTTTATTATTATTCTTTAGAAATCGTTTGTGCTAAGCGATTTTAATAATTGAAAATGAAAACGAAGAATCCATGAAGATTACGAATATTAGATAAGAACAAATTAGATTTACGACCAAGAACAGCTTTTTAAAATCAAATTCTACTATATTTCCTGGAATTACAGTAGAAAGCATTCACTATAGAAGTTAATAAAAAATGGCACCTCGTACTCGCTATTTTATCGACACATTTTACATGATAAAGAAACGTAGAAATAAAATGTGTTCATTCTAATGACACAATATTATTGTCCTTGGCAGATTTTTTTAAATAATTTTTCAGCATTTTAAAGAAACTTTTCCAACGACCTCTTTCCAGATCCAGTTGCTACTTAAATTTTTGCAATTTCACTGATAGTCGAACTGGAATTGTAGACTTTGCTTATCAAGAGCGTTTCGAATTCTTTTAATTTACAGAATAAGTCAAACAGGAATTATCTTTGCTGAATTCCATAATTCAGATGGAATTCAACTTGGTAAATATCTGATTGAAACCTGCTTATCGTTTATCTTTCCGAGTCCTCATAATTGGAAACAAATAATAAAATGCAAATAACAATTTCATCATAACTTACAAGATTTTTTATTAGATGTTGCATTTTATTATAAGATTCACATTTTAATTTGACTGATTTATGAATATTTATATTCGTTTACATATTTTTTTTTATTTCATGAATATTTTTTAAGAACTGAAGACTTTTTATACAAATAACCTATAATCTACTAAAACAATGAATAACTGCAAAAGAACGAGAACGCCCTTTTGCAGTTGAGGCGAAAGCTGATCGAAGATAGCGAGAAACTGTAAAGAGTAGCATAATATACTAGCTCAGGCTGAAAGGAGAACTTGTGCCTTAAATATTACGCAATGGAGTATGAGTGCCCGAGGCCCGGGCAACTGCCCGTGGCGCCAAAGCTGGAACGTAAAGGGGAGAAACAAATGGTTTGATTGACATGAGAGCTCCGGCAAAAATTTTACTTTCATTTTGGCATCCCCTCTACAGCTTTTCGTAAAGGCCCTCAGCTCAAGCCTCTAGACCCTGGAGAGGTCTTAAAATCTGTTCCAAGAACATTAGGCCATAAAATTTGGTGGGTCCCACGGGCAACCCGCTTTCAAAACTTGCCCTCCCTAGAATGACTTCCTCCCACACTCTCCCTTCTTCATTTCGTGGTTTTTCCTTCAGTCTTAGAGGCTCGTTCCTCCTAACCTTGTATACGTGTTGTGTATTTCGCTAAAATGTCTGAAAAAAAGAAATAATCAAGTACGTTCTATAAGAAAATAAAGGCACGGATAGCAGCCACGAAAAGCAGGGGTCTATTTTGAAAAAAATCATCAAAATAGAAAATATTGAATCCAGAAAAGGTCTGTCAACAACAGTTGAAGGCAGATCTTTAACTTCAGAAAACTTTAAGAACGACAATACAACTTATTGTTCGAAGCAAGAACAAAAAGTTCTTGTGAATTCAACGCCACAGTTAATTTTGTTATAATGATTATAGTATGTTATTTTAGAATTTTCAGAATTAAATATCTATTTGAAAAATTAAAATTTTTGATATTGACAATACTAACATTGTCAATTGTACAAAAATTCTAAATATTAAAATTCCATATATGAAATTTTAGTTATTTTTAAAAAAAATATATTTATATATTACTGAGCAGAAATCTTAAAAGTGCGCAATGGGTTAAATTATATCAAAAGATGTGTTGGTTTTGTTGGAACATTTTTGTGCACCTTCTGTATGATTATTCAAAAGAACTTAACTCGTATAATTTTGGTAAGCTAGATAAGCACTATTTAACAAGTTAACTCGTTTACCAGGATCAAGTGCGAGAGCATGCAAAGTTACAATTACTTGAACCAGAAGTAGTAGAACATTTGAAAACGTCTTAAGTGACTGTGAAAAATCTAGCAATAAACAAGACGCCAAAACTAGTTTGCAAACAGAAAATATGGACAACAGTACTGAGAGTAATAAGGCTTGTTGGATTTTAACATAAGCATTACTCTTGAAATAATAATATTCAAATTGCTTTTTGAAAAATCAAATTTGCACGTATAAAGTTCCCATTACATTTCCTCCAATCATTAGAAAGTGCCAAACGTTAGAAGAAAACTTGCAAAATTACAAATTATCTCACAGAAATTTTATTTTTTTTGTTTCTTGATAAGTTTGTGATTTAAAAAAAATTATAAAACGGCTAAAAAAAAAGTAATAAATCCAAGTTTCACATCTATGAGCAAGATATATGGTCAGGGTCGGATTATCAAATAGGCAATGTAGGAAACTGCATATGGGCCCTGGAACTTTGGAGTGGCACCGATATTATTATTTTTGAAAAATTATTTTGATGACTTCCATTTGATTCACAAGAAGTGTGTTCCATAATTTACTGAAATTAAAATCAGTGTCGTTTAAATTCAGAACATTATTCTTGGAATATTTTTAATGTTTTCGAATTTATTAGCAGATCAATGGGTTACATTTCAACAGTCCTGGGATACTTGGTATTAGAATATTCAAATTGTATTAAAAAATTTTGTAATTTTTTAACCATTTTATTTAAAATTACATTTAAATTTCAATTTTTTATACTCGATATTTAAAACTTTTTTTTTTAAGATTACCCGCAAAGAAATGCTTTATTTCATTGTCATATTGTTTGCTCAAAAACTGCTTATTTAGATATTAAATTTAAATCAATAAAGTTATCTGGTTTTGTAAGTTGGGGTGGGGCCCCAAAAATTTACATTGTTTATACTGCCCTCCTAAGCGTAAAAGGCGTATCTCAATTTTTTCAATCTCAGATTTTTCCTATTTGGTAATGTTTGTGAGATGCCCGACATTATTCCTAAGCAGCAAGGCTGTATCTTATCAAAAAATAGCAGAAATCCATTAAAGAATTATGCGCATCTTATAAAATTAAAGCAATGGATTTTTCTGTATCTACCAGTAACGTTTGCTTCTGGCGAGAGAAGTTTTTGAAAGCTGAAACTGATTAAAAGATATCTGCGATCTAGGACGTCGCAGGAGCGACTAATTGTTTGGCAACCATATCAATTGAACGTGACCTTCTACACAACATTGATATTGAGAATATTATGAAAGATTTAGCAGATAAAAAGGCAAGAAAAGTGATGTTGTGAAGAGACATTATAATACTGTGTAAAAAATCATATATTTTAAAAATAAATTTGTTTAATACATTATTTTAGTTTCTGTAAGACTTCCTTATATTCTCAAATATTTCTGAAATTAAAAAAATTATGACCATAACATTATTGAGGCATATTTACAGGTAAAACATGCATATTTCTAAGTAAAATTTTGTTGAACATTTGAAATACAGACAATATAGAATTTAAAAATTACGTTGGTTGGGGATGGGGGGGGGGGCAAATTGTTGTCTTGCCCGTTTGGTAAAATTACCTCGGGCCGCCTCTGATGAGTGCTTCTATATATTGCCACATTTTCCCCATCACTCGTCCATTATGTGGCTGAGAGTTACTGTATATAAGTTGTGGCTCTCCAGTTGAGAGGGTTGAATTATATACGATCAGCTAGATCAAACGCCAGTGTTGGATTTCTAATAAATTGACATTTCCATACTTCACGTCTGCTCACTTAATCGTCTCACCTGTGTCTACGTGACAATATACATAAAAGAGGAAAGTATATATCTGTATGTTCGCTTTTCTGTTCTTTATGCACGCCCACACCGTTAGATTCACGGTGACAAAATTTGGTACAGTGATGGATTGGCACAAGAGGGAGCTAACGCGGAAGAAATTATTTCAAAATTCGAATTAGATTTTTAAGTGGTAAATTTGTTTTTTTGTTTTATTTCGCAACGCATATTTTTTATTGACATTTTGTTCGTCCTAAAGATTTTTTAAAGTTTATATTCTTAATAGGCAACACACGGGTTTAATTCTGTACATATACGGTTTATTGTTTAAAATAAATGTTTTCCAAACTTCTCGCGTTTTCTTTTAAACCATACTGTTATAAGGCAATTAAAAAGATTAGATTTGAAAGGATATTTACGTTTATTGGGGAAGTTAGTGACAATATTTATTGGATCCCGAGCAACGCCAGGTTATTAGCTAGTATAATTCCACATGTGCATGTGAATCTAAAGGTATTGTGAGCACAGGATCGATGTCCAGTATTTGTTCAATTTTAGGTGCGAAAAAGTGGCCTAAATAGTCACTTGGGATGTGTTGCAGTAACGGAAAAGTGCAATTGCCTCTGCTTCAAGAACCACCTGAACTTTTGAAAACTCTACTTAAAGGCAAGATATGAAAGCTTTAATGCAGCAAGAAGAGATTTAAACGAGATTTTTCTTTGTTGGGGAAAGTTAGCGACTTTATTTGTAGAAAAAGAAACAGAGGGTCGTATGAAAATTTTTGATCCCGTGCAGCGCTGTGATATCAGCTAATCAATTAATGAATTATTTCATAATAAGAATGTTTAATAATACTTACATTCTATTCTTAATAAAACTATACAAACTGTCTTGAATATATATCAAAACTTTCTTTATAAAAACAACAATCAAAACTATTTAAAAACTTACCTCACAAAAGTATTGGGCATTTAAAAAAAAACGATCGTAATATTTCAGTAATGTAGCGCTTGGGATATCCTTGAGCAACCCACAATGGTTTCTAAACATCTGGACAGACCCCATCTCAATCAATCTGGACAGACATTTCACTAGTTCTTTCATGGTTTCTGTTTCATTATTTCTGCATTCTGCACTTAAACTGCTTCTCGTTCATTTTTATGACGTATTTTCATATTCTAACCTCCAGTTCTCTCCAAGAGTGATCAACAGGGATAAATCAGGCGATTGAGATGGGATTCTAGAGCTTGTGGGCAATCATAGAGGCAAATGCCAAGAGCCATGTGCTTAGAATTGTTATTGGAAGACAAATGCTAAGTTGTTTTCGATACTAAAATTTGGGACTGATAATTTAAAATTGCCTTTTAAAATATTTAAATAAATAGAACTATTCATTGTGCTAACAATAAATACCTATTCTTGATGAAAATATGTTTCTCTCACACAAGTACGCATTCACTGCCATGCTTCAGTATTCCATTATATGCCAAACTAACAAAAATGTTAAGTTTGCTCTCATCAACATACAGGATGTAAATTCAATAAGGTATGTCGTCGCTTAACAAGCAACACCACCCATCTCAATTTTTTTGAAATTTCGAAGAAGAAAATATTCAATTTTTTGCAGATAATAACGAATATTTCTGAATTATTGTAACATCCAATATAAACATAAGACTGCAGATTTCTACCAGATGTGAAAAAAAATCCGAAATATTCGTTATTAGCTGCAAAAAATTGAATATTTTCTTCCTCTTTGAAATTTCAAAAAATTGAGATGGGTGGTGTTGCTTGTTACGCGACGATGTACTTATTTATCTTATCCACAAAGTAAAGTTTAGATATTTCTGTTCTTCATACATGAAACTTTCTTCTGATGGAATGCTCATGTAAGTCAGATGATCTCAGCCCTTGTCGCTATTTCAGGTGAACTTGGGATGCAATATTTTCATCGAATTCTGTAGAAATTTATAGTGCACTGAAACCAGGATACTTCTTAAATTTTAGAACAAAGAATTTTTGATCACGTCATGTTATACGGACAATATTTTCTTATCTTGTTGATCTGTTTAAAGAACTTTATCACTATAAACTGTCAAATGGAAAAGTTTTACCGTTACAACGTTTCGAACTGATTTACCATTTTTATGATGAAAAATAATAAATTTTCCAATATTGTTCGTTGCCTTATGCTTACGATTCATTTTTCGATGATAAATAAACCAGAAAATACAAAAGCCAAACGATATTTTAAACGACACCACAAATGTAAACGCAAAAAAATATCGTTGGATTTTTCAATCCGTTTATCTGAAAATATTTTGGTGTTGAAAATATTTTGTGGCATACTTTTCCTCTGCTTGTTTGCATTTCCATTTTTATATTAAGAAAATTAATATTTTTTTAAAAAATATTAAATTAAATAAAAATATGAAAATTTATAATCAAATGGAGATCATATCAAAAAATGTTGAACTTCCTTTTTCAAATTTAAATCCAATTACAAAGCTTGCCCTGTGAATTTCTAGAGTCCAAATACTTATGAAAGCCACTGCTATTGTATTGTTTTAAGAGAACAAGAATTGATATAATAAAAGTCGGCATTTCTAACCAAGAAAAACACTATTTTAAATTTATTTCCTGGACTGAAATCTAAATCCACCTAAAACAATATGAAATTTGAAATAAATATATACATATAATTTTATGAATCTTGAGGAATTAATCTTTCATATTTCAATTGTTAATTCTACGAGATGGAAAAAAAAGTTATTTTAGTTAACCTTTAAATAAAATATATAATAATCAATTTAATAACCTCTAATTTTATGAAAATTAAAAATATTAGTTCTTTATCATTACTTGAGTGAAAAGCTGAATTCAAATATTTAGTCTTAATAGTAAAATTCTGGATTCAAACATTCATGTATGAGGATTGGAATGCAATATCTAATTGACCAAGAAAAATTGATTTAACTCTAATTATTTGAAATCTTCAATAGCTAAGTTATGTAAGTTGATTTATCAAAAACAAATATAATGTTTCCCATTGTCAACATAAATTCAAATTTTATGTACATTTCCATCAGAAGATGATTACAAGTGTTCGTTACATGTTAAAAAGTTGCAAAGTTAGAGAATTTTCAATTGTTGAATCATTCACATAGTTGTATAAAAATGAAGTATTCATCAAAGTTTTTGACACACTTAACAGATTAATCTTTAGAAGTAACTAAGCTAGCAGTTTCATATGTGTTCCAGAATAATGAAACAAAAAAAAATTCTTTAAATAAAATGTTGATCATCTTCTTATTATCTTTTTTTTTTTTGAAACTGCAGACTCATTTCATAGAAGGAGGAAATGATATTCAGAATTTCCATTTTCTGTCCACTCATTTAACTATGCATCTTTTATGAGAATAATAAACACATCGTTATATTGAACACATTATCATGTTTAAGCATATACAAACCCAATGGGAATGATTTGATATCATCTTCATGCCAGTCAGAAGGGAAAAGAACCAATGGTATTGCTCAGTGAGGTATTATATTTAAAAGTGCAGAGGTCGTTATTTATTTTGAAATGAGAAAAATCATGATTTACAAGAAAATAACTTCACTTAAGAATAGGCTATGAGATATTTTCCTACACAAATGATTCAAAACACTGGGTATAAACTGGTCAGGAATGAAAGATTGGGTTAGTGTACTTAGATTAGAAATTATATTATTACATTCATAATTTTTAGATAACAATAAATAATGTTAGAGAATGAAAGAATTTTCTATTTAGAATTACCTAATGTAGGCCTTGCCAATTACTTTTAACTCTAAAGATACGACTTCAATATTTCAATCATGCAATTGATTTTGGAATAAAGAAATACTTAAAAGCTTCAAATTTTATGTGCTCTGGAAACAACAAAATAATTCTTAAAACCTATCCTCCAACTCATTTTTTTAAATAATTGACACAGGGGTTGCTTTTTTTTTCATTTTCAAAAAAAAGAAAAAAACTTAAAAAAAAGTATTTAAAATGGCAAGTAAAAACTATCAAATCATTAATTCTAGAATACAGTTCCGATCTTTCATTTGCATAAAGTAGTTCATAAAAAACAGTCTTTTCTGACATTGCTTTCTTATCAGCTTAAACTTCAATTAATATTGATGAAAGATAATCTTCTATTTCTTGTTAAAATAATAATAAACCTTCTTAATCATAAAATAAAAGATGCCAAAAATAGAAAAATATTTTTCAAATGCTGATTAAATAAATCAAACAATAAAGCAGGAATCACAATGAAAAATATAAGATCAATAAACAAGAATAAATATAAAACCTTTTCTAGCAAAATACATGTATCTAATCGATTTCATCAAAGCAGTTTTTAATGCAGTCACCAGTGCACATTCACATCTTTAAAATAATAGTATTTATACGTTAAAATGCACACAGTACAATTCTCAAACTTTAATTTGAGCTTGCATTTTTTTTCTTAATTTTTGAAGTGTAAAGTAGAAAGCAACCTAGTTCAATTACATTTTTAAATAAAATGATGGTATTTAATACAAAATATTTTATTCTTAACATACATATAGCACATAAAATATACAATCCAATATATATATTATAAAATATATATTCAATTATTAGAACAATGTAACATTATAAAATTGGCAAATGGACTCTTATAAAATACTCATTCAATAAAGATTGCAAATTAACAAATCTGATAGTATTGCAATAACAAAATATTATTTTCTTATTTTTCATATTTTCAAAATATTTGTTCAATTAATTTCAGAATATTATGTATTAGTCATGAGACCAGGTAGGAAGACGCTTTTGAAAAAATGCTTCAATACCCTCCTTTGCTTCTTTATGAGCCAGATTCTTCACCATCACATCGTTTCCGCAACTATAAAAACAAAAATGTGTCAGAATTGCTTATTTCATTGAAAAGTGCCCCCCCCAAAGAATAAAAGTTCAATATTTAATTATAGAAGATTGATAATAATGAATATAAAGTATTAATCAATATTAATATATGACCTTAGATTCTTATATTTTTTGTAAGTTTTAATAACAAAAATTATTATTATTTATAACAAATTATTGCAATTTTTTCCCTTCACAATAGAATTGAACAAGTATCTTAACAAAGAATACATAATAGGAAGATTGGATGAATGAAATAATTAAGATATTAAAAAAATATAATTGGAACATGGTATTCTTAACAATCATTATGTAAAAGAAAATTAATTTTTTTAATGTCTCAAGTGATTTCTAGAACAGTTCAAGAAAAATTTAAGCATCTATAATTAAATCACTTGAGAAACAATTAATTACAGAATGAAAGCTTTAGCGATTTGAAGATAATTTGTTGCACAAATGGTTCAGCCATGCAACTAGGAACCTCAAAAATTTAATAGATGGTGTTAAAATTTTTCAGTAAAGGACATTTTTAATTTGCTACAATATTGAAAAAAGCTTTAAAAGAGCATACCATACTGAACATGAAATTTGTTTTACTGCAAGGATCTGTCCACAAATATATGTTTAATGGCTTCAAAATATGAAAAAGTTCTGGAAATCCCAAAAGTATGCTTATCAAATTTTATGAAGTTTATTTAATACATATTTTATTTACCTTTTTAGATAAATTAAATTTGTTTTTTACCTTATCGTCAAAGAAACTACAGTTAAAGTTTATTACATATATACATGAAAATAAATGTGAAGTTTTACGCATGTTTTTACAATGTCTAATAAACATTTATAAGCAAAAGCTTGAAACATTAATCAATCCAAAATTATGAAATGTCAGTCAACATCTTTTTCAGCTACATGCACTTCCCATGACCTCATTACAAATTATAAAGCCTTTACAGAAAGAAAGCAGTTAATAGATATAACAAGTTTAATTCAAAAAATGTGGAATAAACTGAGAAAAACTACAAATTTGTGAATGCAAATCAAAATTATAAAGTTCACAAACACCATCAATTTATCAAAATCCATAATAGTTACAAATATTTCGTTAAGTTTTTTTTATATAAAAGACACTTTTAAACTTTGCTCTTATTAATAAAATTCCATTATAGAGTGTGAAAATTATATAGTATAGTATGGTGCAAGAGCAAGGATTTTAATAAATATAAAAAGAAAAACCTCATTAATCATAGACAACAATGCTACTTTTTAGAATGCAAAATAAACTAGAAATCACTTTATAGATGCAATCCTGTATCACTTCATGCAAAGAATTCAATTTATAATTATTCTTTGAAAGATTTATTTTTAGTTTTAGATGTTGTTATGCTTGAATTTAGAACAATAGCCTATATTGATCAATATGAAAACTTATGTTTTTACTTCTAAACATTTTTAAGGAGGTTATATGTATACTTGGACTAAGAGTATACACAGATTTTGTTCATTTTAATAACATGTTTAACACAAATCTTTATGAATTTTATTACAAAGCCTATTTTAAAAAATCTTATCGGATAGTACAGGTATAATGAGGTTCATTCAGCCTTTACTAATTAAGTAGAATTTAAATTTACATGTTTGATTAAATTTAATTATAAATTTAAATTATTAATCATTTGAAACAATAATTTCTTTTTTCTCAGAAATAAAAGTTTATATAACATCATCACAAAACATCAATAAGCTAAAAAAATCTTAGTCGTAAGTAATTTACTTCTTAAAATAATTTCCAGAGGCTATCATTAATTTATAAAACTAAGCAGTATAAAGTAAAGGGTTCAATTTCCATCTTTAGAGCAGTGGTGAATACAATCTCAAAGAAATTGTGCAAAAAAAAAAAAAAAAAAATTAATAATAGGCTGAGGTAGAAAAAAACTATGAATAATAGGCTGAGGTGGAAAAAACAGGGCACACATTATCACTAAAATGTGAGCAAACAAAGTAGACTATAGATACAAAGACAATTATAAAATCACTATATCATTAAACAATAAAATACTTGAATTTTTATTCATAATAAAATATAGATAATGGTCCAAAATTTGTTTTCACTTATATCAAGAATTTAAAGTACATCCTTTCGAATTCAATTTTTTTTTATACTACTGGTTGAAAACAAAAATAAAAAGCAGGAATAGCCAAAATAATATTTTTTGAGTCCACTTTTAAAAACATTTCAATACTTCATAGACAATCATGGGAAAAAAAATGAGTGCTTTATGACCCATCCACACCTCTTCTGTTTAGTTTCAGAAGTAAAATCTGCCCCTGATTGAAAATATTTAGAAGGCATAATTTGGATCATAACTTTTGAAACAGCCTTAGCATCCCTTTTCATCAGTAAATTTAAAAGGTATTGAACACAAAAAGAAGCAGTCAAGAGTTTCCAACAGCCTTAATCAAATAGCTTACAAATAAAATTTACAAGATTTTTTTTCTTTTTTCTGAGACCAAGCTATAAATTAGATGAACAGTGCAAGATATGCGCAATGATAATTTTTTTAAACTAATAAATAATTTAAAAGAGAAAAAAAGAAACAATTTTGTTTAAAAACATTTATTCATTTAAAGTGTGCTATCACTTATAATAAAAACGTCGCAAAGCTATAATAAACCTCTTATGCTGTTGCAGACATTATTGTATGAAAAAACAAAGTATCCTAGTACCAGCTGTGAGTAGAATTAATGGTTGTAAACTGATCAAGTGGGATAAATTTGTTTTGATATGTTTGAAAATCAATCCCATAAAACTGATATTTTAATTTTAGAAAATTTAAAATGTGCTTAAAAGTAACCAATTATGAATGAAGTTTAAATCTTGATAGATGATACAAACAAAAATAAACTAAGCATTAACATTTTATTTATTAAATATTAACATCACTACTAAATTTAATAGCATTCTATAAAAATAAGAAACATCATACCTGTAAGCATCTACAATATTCTTATCAAGCTGGTTATAAAAGAACTTCTTTCCCAGAGCTAGAACAGATCTGCTCTTAGATAATATTGACTGTAAAATTTTTTCCACCTATAAATGAAGAAAGACACGGACATTTTACGACATGGAATTCTTATTAATGATAATAAAACACATATGGGAGAAAATATTCATTTCTTACTTCAGCATCAAGTTCTTGTTCTTCAGTGACTTTACTAATCAAACCATACTGAACAGCATCTATGAAAAAATATTAAGGTGAAAATTCAATAAAACAATACACAATTCTAAAAATATTGCAAATTGTTAAATGGATTTGTTTAATAGAAAAAAATACAAATTATTGAATAATTGGAAAATGTTAATAATTCTGAAGAGCACATAAGAATTTAGAATTCACTGACATTTTAAATCCCTTTATCTTGTTATAAAATTTTATTTATTTCTGCCATATAATAAAATGCATATGAATAGGATACAATTTGTTGATCATGATAAAATGCCATTTGTTTGAAACATTATTAAGATAATCATGAGGTTAAGTTATCCCGATTAAAAAATCAACTTAGTGATATGATGTAAAATTGACAAAAGATTATAAGTTTTCATATTTTTCAAAACTTCTATCAAGTCTCTAATAATCTTTTGCGAAGCAGTCTAAAAATTAGTTGATGTCAAAATCTACAATATAGGAATACTTTTACATATTTTATTATTTTCAAAAGATGATAATTATTGAACTACAATCAGTAAAACAGTAAAAATGGAATAAAATAACCATTTACATAGAGTAACAGAATAAAGCAAGCAAATTAAGCATACTCAGTTTTCATTACAAACTGAAAACCAAAAGTAAAAAAAAAAAGATATAAATTAGAAAAGAAAGTAAGGAGGAAAATTTTTAAGATGAGCAGCATAATTTTATTTCTTTATTTTACTCTTATAATACTAGAATAAACGATAATAATGAACCCATTTTTCTCCCCCCTGTTAATAAAAATATTTTTCCAAAGATATTATATGAAAACCAGAATAAATCAAGAAGACAAACGTAAACTCTCCAGTTTTTTTTAATTATCACCTTATGAGATTTAATAAACTTTTGGTATCATGACACTGAAAATGAAAGTTGAAACTGTTACATTTATTTTCAGATCTGAAATTCAGGTTAAGTGGAAATGTATCTCAGTACAGTAGTGAACCAAATCATTTGGGAATGACAGTTTATTGAAGATAATGAATAGTAAAAAGTACTTAACCACAAAACAAAGCAAAAGATCAAGCATCAGAAAAGACAACAAATTGTGAAACATCCCAGAAAGAAGAATGCTTTCATGACTGTCAGTGATGGAAAAGGAGTGAATTTGCAGTTTATATAAGTTATCAGTTGCACAGTTACATTAGTTAGATATGGACTTTATAACTTTTAACCACAGTCAATTGATATAAGACAGCTGATTCCCATTACTCTCCAAAATGCCTTATCACACCAACATGAAAACATTTGAGCATACACAGGCTAAAATTACAATTAAATTAACTTCTGCATTTAAATATCACGTCAAATCAAATATCATAAGCGCTTATAATCTAAAATTAATGTAGTTAACTGAGATTTTGGACCTTAGAGTCTGTGGGCTCTGTTAAATCCTCCAACCCAATGTGTTTTTGATTTAACCCGTTATTTACCGAATTAACTTACTAGCAACTTTTGAATTTTATTTTGGAATCATTAGATATGCATTAATGCAGAATAATTCCAGGAAAGATGGAAAACTTCTTAATTAAATGAAATAATTTAATTAACTAAAAACATTTTAATTTTTGCCTTCATCTGTCATTTACTGCTAGCTGTCAGAACTACATTCCTCATGTTCATGTGAATACTGTCAGGAAAAACAGTCAAATTACGAAGATATAAAACCGTGATTAAAATATTATTTTTAAGTACCACCGTCAGGAAATAAAGGGTTAACTTGCACCACAAAGGAGCACACAACGGATCTCTGGTAGGAACAAAAGTCAAACTAGCAACCTTCTGATCAAAAAATGAGTTGAAATGAGTTGAGAAATAATCAATAAAATAAAAGAGAAGAGAGGGCAACTTCACACTTGTAAAATTGCCATTGATTATTTAAGATCAATAATCATAATGGATAAATGGAGAAATTTTCCATTTACCGCAGAGACAAATTTGAGGATTTTCATTAACATGAGCATTCTTTTATTCTAAATTCACACTGGAAAAATTAGCAAAGCAATTTGTGAAAAAGTTAATATTTTTTAATATGAATTTTTTTCCATGTGCCAATAGAAACAGGTGCCAATATTTCCAACTTTAAAGAGTCTCAAATATGATGAAAAACATCTTGAATGCCACATCATTTTGCAAAAGTTTTATAGATTCTATATATATAAAAAAAATAGTGATGAAATTTAAAATCTGTTCTTAAATGAAATCATTATTTATATATTGCAAAAAATAAGAAAGTCAGAAATGAATTACCTTTAGCACTTAAGTTGTTTCCAGTAAATAACATATAAGATGCAATTTTAAGTGGAACATTTCTTGATACAGCAATACCAGGAGTTGAACAAAAAAGACCAACTGATGCACTTTGATGATAAAAAAAAAAAATCCAAAGAGGAAAGTTAGATTCAAAACTAACACAGAGTAATTCTTGGTGACATCATTAATAAAACTTTTCAAACTCACTTCAAGTTTCTTAAATTATGAATGCAAATTTTTTTAATGATTCCTAGTATTTTTTTGCATAACAAATTATTAACAGAAATAAGAATAAAGAAATAAAGTAATTCATTAATAGAACATTAAAAATGTTTAAAATATATTGTGACTTAAGATGAGAAGAAGAACAAAACTGAAATATTTTATTTCAGAAGAGTCACATAAGAATGAGTGCAAAATAATTTTAGTTCATACTCAATAAGCAAATTATAGAATTTTGAGATTTTTTTTTTGAAAATTTAAATTAAAATATTTTTGTTTGCAACGATCTGTTAGAATTATTCTCATTACAGAGTCAAACAAAAATATCAACATCAATTTCACAGAAAGGGAAAAACAGTATAAAGGAAAAAATTTCTGCAGTTGAAATATAGGAACTTTGAGCTAATAAGAAAAATCTATTAGCGTATAAGATATGTTTAAAAAACTGAAAGTGTAATTGTGCTAAAATTTGAATTTGATAGTCAAGGGACTGTACTACTGACTTATTTTTGGATATTTCATTTCTATATGTTAATTAAATACAGCAATTTTAATAAATGAACAATTTTCCATAAACTGATGTATTGCTTACACTCAGGTCTCAAATAGAATAGCATCTGAGATATGGCAAAACTATTACTCATTAACATAAAAAAAGGAAAGAGAAAAAAAAAATATGGATAAGACAATCGATATAGAAAAGAATGCTATTTCTACAATTTAATAAAAAGTTAAAAGTCTTAATTGCACTTCATCAACTTCTAAATATTTTGCTTCATAAACTGTACTAAAATTTAGTGACATTCAACAACAAAATCTAAATAGATTAAATATTTCAAACCTTTTTCGGATGAATAAAAAAGCTATTTATTTCTTTAAAAGAGTTATTTTTAAAAGTTATTTATGATGCTATCATGATCAAAAATATCATTAAAAATATTAAGAAAGAAGTAATATAAAGTGAATATATTATTATAGGCAAAATATAGGAACAGAATCATATAACTTTTAACAATACAATATGACTAACTTTTTAAAATTCAAAGCAAGGTTTTTCATTTTAAATTTCATTAAATATTTTTTTATTAATGGTTAGCTGTTCAATTACTATTTATGCTACTTGTTATAAGATAAAATATCCCTTTCAAAAGATTACCTAAAAAAGACACATTCATTTCATTATGCATATATTTTCATACATTTTAAAGGATGAACAACAAAATGAAAGGTAGATAATATAGGATAGCTATTATAAAACTGAAATATATACAAGAGGAAAATAATAAGCAATTCCATTATTTTTTCTGACAGAATATATTCTTAATAGTCTACTAGAGTGTATTTTTCTGGAAATATGCTATTAATAGTTCCTTGATGTGAAATTAAAATTGATGATTTAAAAACTTCATGTTACCCTGGAGTTGAAAATTGTGACTTAGTTGTAGCTACAGCAATATCACATGATGCTATAAGCTGGCAACCTGCAGCAGCTGCCAATCCTAAAAAGAGGAGTAAAGTTTTAACTGTTGAACATTTTGAAAATAAATATTGAAAAATATGTCTTTCAATATAAAATATAGAATACTTATAAATATATTTGAGACAAAATATATATCGTTCTCATAAATCTGAAGACAAAAAAAAGTGGAACATATGAACACACAAATGAAATAAACACGTAATGAATAGGGGAACGTGGTATACCTAGGTCCCATTTTTACTTTTTAATTGGATAATTACTAAAAGAAAGGTAACAAAAACAATTTTTCTTTCATATTTTAGGCCTTTATACACAACATATATTTATTGCAGATTTTTTAAAAAGTATTTCAGTGCATTATTTACAATTTAAAAAAAAGTGCAAATAGGACCAAGGTACACCATGGGTAGTGTACCTTGGACCAGCTATTTCTAGATTTAAAAAATCTAACCGAATAGTTTGAACATAAACATTTATTGGTATTTTAGCTACAGATAAATGTTAATGAGCACTTTTACTTAATGAGGTCTTAGATTAGACCGAATATAAAATTATTACAGCAACAGTTTCATTCCTATGAGTAGGCTTAACCAGCATTGTAATTAGACAAGTCAATTCCAAATGTTAATTTCCGAAGCTGCCTTTCAGATCCTCCAGTCAACACGGGAAGTGGTAACTTCCACATTACATCACATTTTTCCACAACATAAGTGGTAGACCATGTAGTGGTCATGCACCAAGGTACACCACTTGGGCATGGTCCAAGGTACACCACTTGGCTATTTCATGGAAAATGGCTGACTACTAAATTGAGGTTAAGCTTAACATAATTTCTAACACATGTTATTATAGCCAAAACTGTGCTTTATAAGTTAGGCATTTTACTATAAAGTAATTTATGTATGTTTAGGAACTATTAACACAAAATTCAACAGGAAAAAAATTACTTTTGATGGGTCAATTTCCTTTTTCAGGATTCATTCATTCAAATGAGCACCTTGACAAATAAGTTCAGGTTCACTGGGACCTCTGGTGGCAAGTGTACAAAATACATACAGGATTTTCTATACATCTATACAGATGGCGCTAAAATCGGCAAAGGTTCAAGGTACACTTATGTCCAAGGTACACCACCTTCCCCTATATATGTTCTTGCTTTTTATTTTTCATTTTTTGTATGACTTATTATGCATATATATGTATATACTGTTTCCATTTCTAATCTTTAAACAGATATAACATTATCATCATAATTAAGAAATTAAACATGACTTTATGTTCATAATTGTATTATTTAGTCATCTGCCAAAAATTATAGAAAGCGGTTGAAAATGCTTACTTTTATACATATATTTAATAATTTGTTTCCATGAAACAATTGAGATGTAAAGTATCATTGTTAAAAATTAATTGTCTTAAGAAAGTAACATGTTTTGAGAAACAAAATTAAGTTCATCAATTGAGTTTCTGAAAATTCAAGAAAAAAAAATTACAGCAGTTTTACAAAGACACATTAATAAAGTTTATCCATTTAATTTTCTACCTGAGGTATATTTTCTAAAATTGACAATGTTATAAAAAATACAGTATTAAAGTGGGGAAGTTGGATGTTCTTGTAAAATATATGAATTTCTAATGCAATATTCTCATGCAGTAAAATTCTGTTTATTTTTTAATGCAAGTAAGAGATTTTACAGAAGTATACAATGCAGTGTTGTAGAGTTTAAAAATAAATAACCTTAATAGGGCTTAAAATTTAAGTTGAAGTTCTGGGTAATTGTACTAAAATTACCATTCACTTTTAATTACCAGTGCTTATCATTTGTTTGTTTCTAATTATACTGGATTTTTGAAACAATTCTTTTGTAATGTTACGTTTTAGATAATGAAATTCACAACGATGAAAATATATTACAAATTTCTATTCAATAACATAAAGGTAAAAGTCACTAAATTTGAAATAATAAATTATTCGAGGTGGAAATGCTGATTTAAATTATTATATAAAATTGAGTAAGCAATACAGAAAATATTTATATATAAAAAAGAAAAGGCAGCATCATCAGTAATATATGGAAATAACCCTTTATAATATGAAATAAATTCTATAATGTAACAAATAAAAGAAAAATTTACAACTCATGTTTTTATCACTTCACTGAAATAAACAAAAAAAAAACAGTCCACACAGTAGCTTCAGTGGGAAAATTTTAAAATGAAATAAATATTTGAGTTATATCAGCATAATTATGCTAAAATCTCTATCTTGATTCCGGGCCCCCCCCCCCCCCCCCCCGGAATAAATGGCCATTCTAATTGAAAGGGTTCTCAATGTAATTGGAAAAACAGATTTCATTGATACATTTCAAGCAACAGGCACACCTTAAAGTGGCATGCCCTGCCACTGGGAAAGGACCATTAAAGAATTCTACCAATTGCTAAAGAATGTCAAAAGTATCTGTTCTATTGCCAACAATTTCTCTCTATTACTATGCCACCTGCAATCAAAACCTCATTTTATATGAGCACAAAAAAGGGCAGTAATAAAAATAATAAAAAGCCAAGAAATTCAACATAAAAATATCAGACACATTTAACCTGTCTCAAAATAGATTATAGCCCTTTTTAAGCTCTTTCTGCTTGAATCTAATTTCCTTTTAGAGTAGCACTAGTATTTTTTAAATAATTATTTTTATGTCTTCAAGTTTAAAAAAATCAAATTTACTTTTTATCAAAATAATCAATAATTTTAATAAATCCACTCATTATGGATCAGACATTATTTGCAAGTCATCCACATAGAGGTTAAATTATTTTTTAACTATTTCTTTGCAAATAAATATTGCAACTTATGAACCTTCATGACCTTTGCATAATAATAAATTTAACCCAACAAAATTCTGATGTTCTATAGAAACAAAATAGGTTATGTAAATGGTTGATGAAAAAAAGAATGACTTTGGATATCCTTTTGTTTTTAATAGGAATGATTAATAGGGTTGAAAAAAAAGTTATATGAATTAATTTATAAATGTAACGATTTCAAAAAGAAAATCAAATGTTTTTACAATAAAATAACTTTTTTTAAAAAATTTCAAATACTGAAAAGGAATGATAAAATAAAAATTTTCAGGTAGGAAAATATCATAATAAGTCACAAAATCTGTGACCATTCTGCGATACCACATATCTATTATTATGATCTTGAAAAGTTCCTAATTTATGGTGTTATTTTTATGAAATGTATAGGAAACAGCTTTTTTTCCAGACAGTAATCTTCAAGTTATTGTATGATTCAAGATTTCACATTCTTTTTTAGCATACTATAACTTATATCACAAACAAAAAATAAATCTTTATGATGTAATTAATGCAAATTTTTCCAGCTTATAAAATCTTACTTAAATATTATCTTAAATACAAAAGATTGTATGAACTCTTCAATTTTGAGGGCTTTAAATGTAGTTATATGTCTTATGATTTCTCTTGTAAAGGGACTTAAAGAAAAAATTTAATAGCCTAGTGGTATATTTACTTACAAGTGACATCATACTCAAACATATAAATAGTTCATATGCTTATAAATAAATCTGTAGCTTATTTATGCTTTGCTAACACAAGAAACAAGTTCTGGACTGTCTGCAGTTCTATTTGCTGAGATCATGACCTGTCTTTTTAGCACAGATGGCTAGACTTAAGTTAATTGCTTGTTAAGGTGACAGATATAGGGCAAGTGTTAAAGAAATTTTAAGAAATGCATCTATAGACAATTTACAACAGCCATTACATAGTGATTTAACAAATGGATTTTCCAAGCACGGGCATCAATGTAACTTTAATTGACCTTTTTAAAAATTTATTAAGTTTATGTGAAAACTATTGGAACATTTGCTGGAATTCAGACAAAGTACAATTTGTTAAGAATTCAATAATGAATTTGTTATAACACAAAATTTTGAAATTAAAGTAGAATAATTTTTACCTAATCCTTCCAATATTGTTAGCGTATGTCCCATTAGTTTCAAAGTGATGCCAACTGCTAATCTACTAAATTTTTTTACATTTTGTTTTATCGTAAATGGTGTTTATTAATTTCAGAAACAATCTAGTACCACAATTTTTCTTTCAAAAAAGTTGGTAAAGTGTTAAATATCTGGGTGGCGACATCATTTGTCACTAAGTAGTTTGTATAAAATGGCAAAAGAAGCTGCTAAGTTATATTTTATCAGCTATATTATTTATTGGTTTACAATTTTTTCAGCCAATTCATATTGCTTAGTTTGCATGTATCAAAAGAGAAGGGACATATATATCCCACCCATCTTTCAAACAGTAACTAAATATGCTCCGGCAGCCTTATACAATTTAATAGCTGTTTTTGATTTCTGATATATCTTGCTAAAGATATATCAGAAAGAAATCGAAGAAATTACAGATTATATCAATAATTTAATTTTATCATCAGAAAGCAAACTATTTGCAGATAGTGAAAGAAGCAGTATGCAATTTATAGTGACACCAATGGCTCAGACACTGATGACAGATATGATGTTAAAGAAATTAAGTGTGGAAATGATGTAAGGTATATATACCAGTACACAAGGCTGACTGGAACATCAATAACACAAGGTGTAACTTTGCACTGAAGCATACAAAAAAAAAATCTTTTTTTTTGTATGCTTCAACCTACTTCTATTTTATAATTTTCTTTTTAAAAGATCTGTTTCAAAAGGGTCAAGGCTTTACATCGCATGCTTTATGACCTATTCAAACTCTTTTGATTCTGGTATTCATGGATCAATTATAAAATTTTCGATGCAAATAATATGAAAATAAATTGAAAGAAAATAGTTTGAATTTAAATTTGTAAGATTTGTGTGTACCAGATGGCTTTTCTATTCAAAACTCTGCACACATAGTTTTCCTTGTATATGTAATGGAGTTTCACTTTGTTTGATGCAAACAGCAGCAATCAATTTTAGTGGAAAAAAGATCTTTAAAAAACACATTCTTACAGATCAAAATTCATGCATGAGCATTATTGCAAATATTCCTTATAGATTATAAGCAAAATCTTGAATATCCACTCTGTTTGCCATAAATACAGAAACAGAAATCATAAAGTTCAAGTTGACTTTTATTTGAGCAGGTCAGAATCCAATAGGCATGCTATATGATAACATTTATTTTTTTCTATGGGAAAAATCTAATATAAGTGTTCATTTTAAAATCTTTTGGGAAGTAAATTTCATCTAATTTTTACTTTTTTGGTAGTAATAAAGTATTAAATTTAAACATGAAAGTAAAAACTTAACTGAGATTTTATATATTGCATCCCATTGTCAAAAAGATTTAATCTCATGCTTATAGTTATAAAACAGCACCAAGAAAAGATTTTAAAGGGTATACATTTTATATTTTAAAAACTCCTGAGATAACAATCTAACAAAACCAAACAGAAAGAAAGAAATGGATTACCATTTACAACAGCAATAATAGGAACAGGTACATCTCGAAGTCCAACCATTAAATCAGAGCATTTCTTAAAAATGTCAGTTCTAGTCTGTTCATTTCCTTGAGACTACAAAAAGTAGGAAGAAAAACTGTAATCATAAAATCACATAAACAGAACTGATTATATGGTAATCTTTTTAGGTTACTAAATAGGCATCAGTTTTTTAAATACAAAAATGTATTTCTCAGATAATGCATCACAAATACTGAACTTTAAAAAAATTTAAAGAATTCTAAACAAATTTATTAATCTGTTTTTTTAACTAAAAAATAACAGTCACATTTATAAGATGATTTTACGGGGGGGGGGGGGGGAAGTGAATTTTATTAATACTACTGAAACAACTGTTAGATATAATTGTGGACCCTAGAACACAAGGGGTCTAAGCAACATTTATGAAAAAATCCAGTTAAATACAGAATGTGGTGGTTAAAATACCAGTCTTTCGAGTGATAAAGAGATCCAAGTGAATTTCTTGACAGGTGTAGCTATCTAGTGTGGAGCCCCTACACCAACTAGCAAATGTAGTTCATTCCTTAGAGAGCTAGGGGTCTATGTGTCACTTGGATCCCTTTATATCTAACTGGTTTTGTCTTGTGACTTGTACTGGGTTTTGTGCACCCAACTAAGAGATAAAGAATAATCTCAGGAACATCACGGTTACAAGATAAAACTGTTTACAACAACCCTCTTTCACAAGACAACATCAGGAAGTATTGAGCAATTCAAAGAATTATCAATGGTGGCATACAGATCAGGTCGGCTTCCTGCACAGCTTCCAGATGGTATGAAACCTAAACTTAAGAAGAAAAAATATGAAAATGTTATGGAACTTCTCCAATTTGTCCCACTAATCTACCATCAATTCTATATTGGTCTGCCAAATAATTGAACAACGGAAGCAACAACACCAATAGTTGAAGAAGGGGGAGAATCTGAAGCAGACAATGTTTGTGACACAGGATGTTGTAAGCAATTTAACGCTATTTATAACTTTCAGGTCGGCAACATCTTTATCTGCACGCGATTGTTTTATTAAAAATGCAAATGTTTAAAAAATTTAGTTGGTTCTTCAGTTTTGTTTTCGTTTAGGTTATGCTAAGCATATGTACTTTGTAAAAATAAAAATTACTTGGAGAGCCAGGGGTTCATGTAAAGTTTATCAGTTATACAGTGAAATAAATATATTGTGTTTTATTGAAATACGAGTAGTTTTCTGTGAATTCTACACAGACGATTATATTGTGTTATACATAAGAAGTATTTAATATACAGTAAAATTTAAGATAAAGTGAGTTCACTGTTTTCATACATTTGTTTCAATAAAACAAATTTTAATTTTATAAAACTACTGCAGTTATTTTATTCTCTATTCTGCTCAGAAGTCAAGGGATCTAAGTGATGTCTTCTTGAAACTCGAGGGTTGTAAGTGTAAACAGCAATTTAAAAAAAATTATAAAAATGCCTAAAACTGAAAAAAGGTTGTAACTGATATTGAAGGTCAAAGACCTGAATAAGATTTTGGAATACAAAAATAATGTTAATCTTTCCATTTCTTGAAAAATAATTTTTCTAACTTTAACTTTGATTTACTCAAAATGAGAAAAATGTCACTCAGCCCCGTTGTGTTCTAGGGTCCAAAATTACAAAGGTCTTTAGCAGGTAGTTATAAAAATGCAAATTTCAGAGCAAGGTGAATACCCATAAGCAAAATATGCATTAAAACCTCCAAAGATTGGAGTTTTTAAATAATGTTTATTTTCAAAGAAAAAATAAATGAGGTACTAGCAAATCAGTATCAGCAGCTTTTACAAAGAAAAATTTAATATATTTATTGTATGCAATCAATTATTTTCAAAACTCTTTTAAATCATACAAAATGTATGTAGGGAATTAGAATAATATAATCCAGAACATTATCAACATAAAACAAAATGAAGATGTGTAAAAAGCTCAGTTTGTGTTCTATTGTAGTAATATCACGAAAACCAAGGGAAAATGATAAAAGATTCATTTAAAGTCATTTACATTGCGTCAGGGTTCACAATGATTACAATCATAAATAGTTAGTTATGAAAACTGCAAATAGACCTTCTTTTTTACTTTTTTTTAGCTCAAAGAATAAACAAAATTACACATTTTTAAATACTTAAACCTTTATCTCATGATAAGGGGGAAAAAAAATACCAGTTCTTTTAAGTCATGTCCAGAAGAGAAAACAGGTCCTTTACTCTGAAGAACAATGCATCGCAGATTTATATTTTGCAAGTCATCAAATATGTCTTTTTTTAGGTTGTCCAACATAGCAGATGAAAGAGCATTTCTAAAGTCACAAAAATAATTTGAAATAGTAAATGGAGAGCTTCAAAAGATATTAGTAAGATTGTTCATTATGATTGAAATAAAACTAAAAAACCATTAACAGAACAGAAGGAATGCAGTTTTCGTAATTTATTTGAAACAAAAACTGAAATACAAAAAATTAAAAGTAATACATTTATTCAGACAACACAGAAATACCCAATTATTTTACTAAAAAAACCCCCATAGAAATGAGTTTTGGAATTTTCATTGGTCTAATGGCAAACTCAATTTTTTTTTTTTTTTTTTCATTTTGTTTTACACACTTTTATTTAACTTGGCAGGTTTCATGTTTGTCAAGATGAAATTTTCCAACTGATTTTTTACTCATTTGCTACTATGCTAGTATTCTGAAATTTTGTGCACTTGTCTGTTCTCAATGACAATATATTTTAATATTCTCAGAATTTAATTAAATTTTGATTCCAAACTAGTAGCATCATCTAATAGCGAACATGAGAAGCCATTGGTTCCAAGATTCCATAATAATTATAATAATGAATTATAAATTAAAGACTAAAAAGTAGAAAAAATTAAAATAAAAAATATTCATTTTTAGTACACTAATAAAAATGTATTTTAATAAATTGTTTTTATTAAATTTATTTGCTGAACAATAGTCAAATCAACCAGGTCCATTCCTCTAAAAGGCCATTACTTTTGAAAAAATGGAACTACAGTTAACACAGAGGTTTAGAAAGAATACATTTCATTGAGTGAAATATCTTAAAAGAGTAGTTTCACTTTGTTACATTATTTAATCAACTTCTGACACAAGTGTTTAAAATGTTTCATTACTTTTTCAAAGAGCCAATGAATTTAGCCCATGCAGACGAATAATTTTCGAAATTATAAAATCCTTTATATTTTAAGTAGATGACAAGATGAAATATTTCAAGGAAATTAGGATATGATTTTTAACAATGACTGCTTCATTAACACTCTTACCAGGTAGGAATGATGCCCCAGTTATTCCATACAGTAATATGCAAGGCCATGCTATTATTGTATTCCATATAAATAGCAACTTGCTTCTTGCAAAAATATTTAGATTAACTTGGAAGCATTGCATATACATAAAGATTAAATGTAACTCATGATTTTATATAGAAAAAGTGGAAAATCACCCATGGTTGGAGGGTTAAATCACAAAAATAAAAATTGTCATTTTAATTTAATACACACAAAATTAATTTTGTTTAATAATTTAACAATATACAGAATTGTTCAATTCTTTGAAATGCACAAAATGTACCTCAACATATATAAAATATGCTTCTATTTTTAATGCAACAGTTTGCAAGCAAATTTTTACATCATACCTTTTCTTTGGATTATTCAATGTGATTCTTTTTACTCCTTTATCCATAGAAACAATAGTGAGGTTTGACTGATTACTGCACCTTCTAAATAACGAAGAACTAAGAATCTGTATTGGAAATAATAAAAGAGAATAAAAATTCTGAAATTCATCTGCATTGAATGCAATAATAAAGGCAAAGTACATTAAAAGATTTAACTACATTGGTAAAATTTTTATTACAATTTAAAACTTTCTTTATACACTACAAAAGAATTCAAGTTGATACAAGGAAATATCATACATCATAAACTCTGAAAACTTCTTAATAGAAGCTACTTTTTGAAACAGAACTAGACCTTAATATTTGTTTTAGATGTTCTCGATTTTTCTAAATGCATATTCCCTTTTACCTGCATTATTCCTCTAATGATGTAGCTATGAAGGAATTAATGATACGGTTGCTCATTTCCATCATTCAGAAGAGGCATAAATATATCATATGTAGAAAATCATAATGTTTTAGAATTAAAATATGCTAATCTAGTTAATTAGCTATGCTTCTGGTAATGTAATCTTAAAATTTACATAATATCCATTCTTGGATTCTTAATAGTACCTACATTTAAAGCTAAGATCAGTGTAAATTAGATGTGAATGTGGATTTTTTTTTTTTTTTTGTTGACAAGTTGGATCAAAACAACACTGTAGTGTAAAAGCCCTAAAGGTCCCTGTCATATTGCTGAAGTCAGGAATATGATAAGCAGGCATTAAAAGAACAAACGGAGGAATTAAATCAATTGAAAATGTTTATTTAATCCACTTTTTACTAATAGGTAATTAAAAACTAGTTTCTTACTTTTGCTATGAAAAAAACTATATTTTTCATTCAGTTATTTTACAAATGCAATTTCATATATATATGAAACTTTGCATGCCTTACCGAAGAAGAATCAGTCATTCTATAGAATGACTGAATTTATATATTGCTTGTATTACATGAAATACAGAAGAGCAGTTTGAATTTTAAAAAAACTATCTGGCAAACAAAATAGATAAAAAGATGTACATTCAAATAGTAAAAGATTCTAAAGAAGATGACACGTAATTGTTTTATTATCATTTGAAAGCATATTTTAGCAGTGCCTGTGATCAAATTGAAACATTAATTTTGACACAACATGTGACCAAAATGAGAAATATAGAAAAAAAAAAGAGAGATAAGAATATTTTTAACAAAAAGAGCTGAAATATGACCTTAAATTTTCGAAACAGGGCCATTCGTAAATGCGTGTTTAATACCATCTTAAAATATAATTTTCTACTACGAAAGGTAAAAAAATTATCACCAGCTCTTATATTTTGTTTACAAACATTTGAATCTAGTTTTTGTTTTGTCTTTTAAAGTTGTAGTATCTTTTCTTCTAACAGGTTACGAAATGTATGTACGACGGCTCCATCGACAGAATCGATTAATATTCTTGTTGAATTAAAAATACATTTCAAGGAATTGATAAACTTCTAGAGAATCCGCGAAAGGAAATTTATCAATATATTTTTTATGTCTTCATGACGCACAGTGGTCCAGTTCGATTTGTAGCGTGACAAAAATTGAAATTTCGTGGTCGGTAAATGGGTTAATTTCTTTGGGGTAGAGAACCGTTTGGAACCCTGAAAGCCATAAATCTATATTAGAATCATTCAGAAATGTCCGTGACGCTGGGAGGAGTTAAAAATAACTCCGCCCCTTGGGTCCGGATCAGTAGCGAATTCACAAATCCGATTTCTGTTATGGCGTCTAAGAACTCAGACAGGTTTTTTATATATAAATTGAGCCGAGTTAGCAGTTTTATTTCTTTTTATTTGTGTTGATTCTTCAAGGATCAGTTGGAAGTTGGTGTCAATTGATTCATGAGTTCGGGTTTTCATGCTATTAATTTAGAATACTTTCTTTTTTGTTAAAAGGGTCTTTCTTTTTCGTACTTGGAATTGAATATTTATATATTTTGCATTTAATATTTTTTCCTTAACCGTCCTTATATTGAAAGCTTTACTTAATGATTTGAATTTTTGGTGCATGCTATTGCCAATATTTTCTTTCAGCATTTTTATTTTGTATTTGGTATATAATGCTTTTTTCTGTTAGTGAATTTTGCATTATTTTTATTCTGACAAAACGAATTTAATTGTTAAAAGTAATTAAGAAGATTATAATAACAAAACGAAGGTTAGCGTCAATTAATTCATCAGTTCTGTTTTAAATGCTTTTTAAAATTTCCTAAGCACTCTGCCAATGTACATGAGATTTTCTACTACAACTTTCGTTAGTAAATCTTTGATAATGAGATATGAGATATATTTGGAGGGCTAAAAGCCCTCCAAATATTTTTAAAAATTGGCTCCAAAAAATTTAAAAAATTGGCACAACTTTCAATACCTTGAGAGTACCTTAAATAATTTCTCTATCTTCATCAAACATTTTTAAAAATTAGCCCCGCCATTTTCATTTAATTTATTTTTTAATATCATCTATGTCAGTGAAGAATTTTCACCTTTTTTCTTCAACGAAGCAAAAATAAATATCGGCAATTAATTCGAAAATTTTATTAAAAAATTATCGAACTTAAGTGGGCGGATATCAATCTTAAACACATTTGAACTTTTTAAGAAATAAACGCTGAATGGCTAAAAAAGTATTTTAAATCGATTTCATTATTTATTTCTGATTTAGTAGTTGATATAAACGCACCAAAAACGCGGAAATTTTGGAACAGTGCAGAACGCCATCTGAAATTTTAAAGAAAGTTTGATTGCTTCAGTGACAACCTCTCAAGCCCTATCTACAGCCACAATGACAGTAAAATTAGGAAAACTTACCACAAACAGTTTTTCATAAATAAAAAATAATATAAAACATAATTCACATAATGAAAAACGTTACTTTTTATCTATTACGCTTAAAAGTTAGTTATTAAAATGTTTTGGAATATTTCCATGAGGAGCATTTCATGAAATCGAACTCTCATATTATAATATGAGAGTTCATAATTCTCATATAATAATACAAAACTGCGGCAATTTTTGTCTTAAAATTATTTTAAGATTCAATGATATTTATATAACAATCTATACTTATAAAAGGCAATGTTTGTTTGTGTGTGTGTGTGCGTGCCTGCGTGCGATGTCCAGACGAATCTATCGCACTTACAAACTTGAAATTTGGCACACAGGTAGTCTTAACGGTGACTCAATGCACCTCGAAGCCTAAATTTTAAAATTTCATCTAGAAAATTTTTTATTTAATGTTTTCTGTTGGTTTGAGTGCTTTTTAGCACATTTTTGGCCGATCCACGAGAAATAATGATCGGAAAAAAACATCGATGCACCATCAAAAAGAGCAAACAATTATCGTTTTAATGACGTTTGTTTTGAAAGTCTAACGTAATTTTCTGAATTTTGAGAAATTTTTAAATAATAGTCAGTTTTCGAATGAAATTTTAAGATTTCAAAATCAAATGACTCCATCTCTCGTTCTATTTTCCTTATCTTTTTGAAAATTTTCGAGCTAATAAATAAAACGGTTCTCCTTCATTTAAAACAAGAACGGTTAAAATACCAATTTAAGTCGATTTATAATTAATTTTTTAGTTGATGGGGTCAGAGAAGTTTTTCAGAAGGAATCGGAATACGGAAATCCCGTTCAATCCAAGTGTGCGCCATCTGGCGGAAAAAATTAGAGCTATGGCTTTATTTGGCTTCCTGCCATGAATGAGGGTAGGTACGGGAATATGATGAATTACTTTTATTGCTTTAGTCTGAATGAATTATTAAACCGTTTAAGCAGGTTTAGGCAAATGGTTTTTTTTCTCCTTTTGGTTATTTTTACTTTGTGCGCGTCTGTCTGTTACGTTCTGATCAGTTTCGCCTTATACTTCAAGCTCATGATAGACAATTTTTTAATCTAGGTGGGGGGGGGGGGGCATCGTGTTGGTTTTTTATTTTTTATACTTTTGATTTGTTTCTAAAGTTTATTAAAAAACACATCTTTAAGTTGCTTTTTGCTGTTTATTAATGATTTTCACGTTGCAATTTTTAATACAGTTTTGGATTAACGTACTCTGTACTGTTTTCCTACAGCTCAAATGTCATAATCGCGAAGCAAAATAAGCGGGAAAATCAATAATGTCTATCTTCTGTTTTGATTTTGTTTTCAAAGCTTTTTCGTGTCATTGTGGGCGATTTTTTTTTAATTTGTTGAAGTCCCGATTCCACGGGCAACGCCGTGCGGGTACTGCTAGTTATATTATACTAGAAGATTTGTGCCCGTCTAAGTCGGGCTTTGAGCTCGCCAACCATATCTCAGAGCAGTTCTGTGGCAACTTGGATACAATAATCCCTAGAAAGGGAAAAACAAAATTATCATCTCCACCCCGAAGGGGTTTCAACTTCAGATTCCTACTGACCCTACCCCCATGCGGGCGTAGATTTTGATCCGGCCTCCGACCATGTGTTAAATGTTTCTCTTTTATATGTTTGTGTCGCATGTATGTGTGCGTTGTAAATAAATCATAAAAGGGCAAACTGAATCATCATTGAATTTGAATATAAAACCATACACAATAGAAATCATTACAAGATCACAGATTCACTCACGAAAGATGCAATATAAAATCACATGTGCATTGACCATCGGCAAATTTTAGCAATAACGTCCGTCGGATACTTTGAAGATCCCATAATTTTAGTGAAAAGATCTGTACTCATAAAGGTTCCCAATATTCAGAGAAAAAAGGCTTATACAAAATAAACAAACAATCAAAAGAAATGCTCCGATTCTTCATAATTCAACAAAAAGATCTCCGAGAAGTGGAAAAATAAATTAATTCTAGTATAACTCCTATCTGATATTAAATCATCCAAGAATCATAATCTCTTTGGCACGTAGTCAAATTCAAGTGCGTAGTCCACATCATAAAATTCTATGCATAAAAAAAGCCCCGTCTGGAGTTTTGTTATTTGTGCGTGTCGATTAATGGCGCAGGGCAAAGGGGCGTGTTTATTTTATACTCCGGCCCCGTCACGGTCATCTGTGGGTGATTATATTATATTAACGAAATTCTTTCGCTTTTTAATCGTCTTGAAAGGCATCTGTATTTATCGCACAATTATTTATTATACAGGGTGTCCCAAAAAAGTGAACAAGCGTTTATTTCCTTAAATATTGATTTTAGACATATACTTCCAATTACAAAGTTTCATCAAATAAGGTAAGAATTTGTATGAAAATACTTTGATATCCAAGTGGATTAACAATAAAAAGTTACAAAAGTTAAATTTTTATAAGGCCTCCATACCATAGAGCAAAAATGTCAATTAGTAAAATGTTTCTTTTGTAATGGCAATTAGTAATATATTTATCTCCCTGAAGAGCAATATTTCATGATGTCCTTTCCATAATTTATTTTCTTTTTCGTTTTGTGTATTTATTGTTATATATATAAAGGGTGACCAAAAAAAGTGGAACAAGCGTTTATTTCCTAAATATTGATACTAGACATATACTTCCAATTACAAAGTTTCATCAAATAAGGTGAGAATTTTTATGTAAACACTTTGGTTTCTTAGGGGATTGATAATAAAAAGTTTAAAAAAAATCAAATTTTTATACGGCCTCTATAGTGCAAAACTGTCAATTAGTAAAATGTTTCTCTTACATTCATCTATTCACATACAAAGTTGCACTCTTCTATCTACTTCTTTTACAGATATATAAGAAGACAAATTTATTGACTTAGACCACTTTCCCAACCTCTCATTGCTCTTTGATCCAGCCTTTCGACGTACATTTTAGGGATAATATACAAATTTCAAAAAATTATTGAAAGGGCGGAATCAGGAAATGACAATGTATTCGTTAACTCTTGTTAAATCTAAAAACTAGTTAAATAATGCATTAATTGCAGTATTTACAAAAATAGTTCATTTTGTGAACCTTCAAAAAATATTCACGGTAGCATATCAGCAGTGATGCCCATCTTGCCAGAAGCAACCAGTACTATAGAAATATTTCTAGAACACAACTGAGATACAATTTTTCAAAAATAACTTTACCTTCAAGTTCAAACATGTAGTTGTAATTATCTGAATTTTAGGTAATTAAAGTCCTTTTCTTCGGTGAGTTCCGTTTTAATAAGAGAAATCGAATATGTAGGAACCAGCCAAGTTCCCGTTGAGGCAACATGAAAGCGAAACCTAAAAACAGCCAATAAAGAAAAAGTCAAAAGCTCGAAAGCTAACCATGTGTGAGATTAAAAGGGAAATAAAAAGAACTTTAGTTGGTTTTTAGCGCAATACAGGAGCATCCGAAAATCCAGTTCTGGATAAGTTCCAAGATAGAAAGAATAGTTATTCGCCTTCGTCCATTATGTCACTTAGTTGTACGCAAGGAGCGAATTTTAGTGCTTTCAAGAACTATTTGGTGTGCAGCCCCACTGTTTCTCTCTTCCTTTTTCATTCATTTTCTGTCTTCTTTTCTCGTTTTTATGTTTTTCGTTAATAATCGATCTCTCAGAGTGGAGAAGTACGCAAATAAGAATAAAAACAAAAATACGGATTTTTAAAATAATTTTAGGGAGTTCTGCAACTCTGCAGATGTAAATGACGAGTCGCCACTGCTTTTAGGTAAAGCTTAATAATACGCACAACGCCAAGAGCAAATAATTCAGTACTCTTGTTCAATATTAGACTTTTTTCCCATTATACCATACATTTTAATTTTCTCAAGTTCCATTCTTTATCAAGTCGATAATTGAAGCTATTTGGAATGTTAAAAATAAAAATTTCCTACCAGTCTTTACTAAAATTTCACTAACCTTATTTTTAAGCTATTTCCTTCATTTGGTAAAATTTTCCAGATTTTAAAAAATGTTTTTTATAACTATTATTAACGTTGTCGTTTAAAGACTTTTTAGGTTGATTTCCATCACCACATGTCTGATCGGAAATTACATGTTTCGTTACCCTGCAATTGCCTTGACACGGATGAAACATCGTTGTGCGCCTGCTCTGACTGAATCTCGAAATTTTTTCGTATATAGCATTTGCGATATCATCAGAGCGCATGCATATTACAGTTTGTAATCGTATATGGGTAATTTCGTTTACGCGTGAACAAGCACACGGCCAGTGAGGGTGTGAATAAGCTCCCATTGCAATTGTTGTAAACGTGTTTCCCTATCTCAAACCAAATAATATTAGGATGCTTTACGGCAGGGGTAGGCTACTAATTTTTTTCGTAAAAAGCCATTTTTAGAATTATACATTTATCAAAATAGTATTTTCGAAACCGCAAGTCAGCAACTCGAACTGCGAAATATACATTTTGAAAATCGAGGGTCTTTTTTGCCAAAATTAATTTAATTTTCCATTTCTTAAAGTTAACAAAATACACTGCAATTCAGTTATCTATCTTGAATGTTGCAATAGCCGGAATTATAATAAAATATAATTATTAAAGTAAAAATAAGTGATTTAAAACATTCTTATATATAAATTATCATTTTTCTTTCATCAGAATATGCTGGGACTTCAAATATTTAATACACTTAATTTGTATGAATAATAAAATTAAAATATATACTTCATAACATACAAGAACAATATCAAGTTTCTAATGAGATTTCGTTGCTGAATTTAAATTTCCATGACATCCTGTTTTTTTTTTATCTTACCTAGACTTAGTAAGTAATATGCGTATAAAAATTAAGATAAAAAGAGTCGCAATTATTCCTTGAAGGAATCGTGTGTGGCTCCAGAGTCGTAGGTTGTCGACCTCTGCTTTACAGAGAAGTGGAAGCCAAATCAGTCCACATGTTACCGTCACTATATGAAAGCCGGCATTCTATAGAATGCCGAAAACTGGAAGGCATGAAGCGATCAACATTTCACTCATTTCCTAGGCATTCTTGACACACCGGCAAAGTATGAAATACATCGATTCGATTTAACAAGAAACTAGTTGAACCCGGCAATGCTTTGCTAGATTTGAGAATATATATAGATTAAATGAACACAATTAAAAGTTTTATATCAATTATTGTAATTATTTAAAATTGGATATCTATCTATAGATATAAGGTAGTGTTAGTACGCGTGTTTTGATGTGTGGGTCTCGCTTTACTTGATCACTTGAATTTCCAATGAAATATATTTCCAAAAATTTGTGGTCAGCATCCGTTAATGGTGACAAAGAGCCTGCTGTATGATACATTTGTCCTTGAATTTTGACATACAATTCTCAGTTATTATATTCGTTGCACCAAACGAAGTCATTTGAAAGCATGTGTTATAATTTCGTACGTTATTCAAAATATGATTCGATTGTGTTATAGTACCAGAGACCAATAGTTCAAGTGGTGCCTTCAATGGTGGCAATTTAACTTTACCATTCAAACAACACGTCCCAGGAACAAGTATCCGCAGTTATGCAATACAACTTCGTTCTTATAGGAAAAAATATTTCGTGCATCAAGATATAATACACATCCATCTACATTTCTAGCAACTGATGGTTTAGTGTTGGCGATTTTTGTTAGCTTGCTTCCGTAGAATATGAACTCCTGCTTATCAGAGTAATTTGCTGTCTAAAATATTCTAAATAAGGTTCTCATCATTTTGTAATAAACTTTTCGAGAAATATTGGAATCTTCAGTTACGCCAGTGAATTAAATTTGTTTCCATACTAACATTGCACCTACCACAGGAAGAGTATTACAATTCTGTTGACAGTTACTTATATTAAGTATCAAGAGAAACAGTGTTCTTATATTTCTATTAACCCTTTATAACCCGAATTAGTTTACCAAAAACTTTATTTTTGCATCATTAGATAACTTTTGGTGCAGTTCCAGGAAAGAGAAAAATATTTTAATTTTAAAAACGCCTTCAGCTGCAGCTTCCAGTCGGAATTGCCCTCTTGTCCTTGTGAGTACCGTCAAGATACAAGGGGTTAAAAGGGAAGTTTTGGTCACTAATGTCTCTTGTCGGTATGTTACCTCTTTTGCAGATTATAGAACAAAGCTATCTATTGCTCGAATTAATAAAACAACTCAAAATGATTTCTGGAATGGATTAGAAGCAAATAATTATTCGTTTAACATTAATTTTTAGTTCTAATAATGAAGTTTTCCTGGTTTTTATGGAAATTATATTAGAACTAATCCAGTAAATGAACATTTCACATCTACCTTCCGTGCCATTCTACCTCCTTTGTGCAGGTGTTCGCATAAATTATGAAGCTTACAAATTGAAAATTAAATACAGCAAGTATACAAAACAAGACTTTATTTGCAAATGTGTTATACAGAGACTAAAAAAATTATAATTAAAATTCTAACAAGATCAATATAAAAATTAACGGCGATACATTCATACATCTATTTGGAATGGAGAATCTAGAGATTAACAGAAAATATTCATTGATGAACTCTCAAAAGTAACGTTCAAATAATTGTTCAGATAAAATAACATGAAGTATTTAATGTCATTGACAATACATTTATACAAATTATATATATAATGGTACTGTGAATTTCAAACAAAATGTTCCAATGATTTCTTTAAGATTTGAAAGAATAATTTCACCGAGAAATTTGTAATTTACGCAATTAATTTTTATAGGAAAAAGTTTCTGCTAATTTTATATATTTTAGAAGAACCATCATTCAGAATACCATTATTTTTTACACACTTTACAAATACGAAACAAATGAAGTTAAGATGGAATTATGTAATTAATATTCTCATTTTCTGGTTTGCTAGAATATTGAAATTTCCATCACTTGTGTATTATCTATGACAATACACTAATTATTTTCAGAACTTTATTATCAGTTGATTAATATGACTAAATTTGAATTCTTTACAAGTGGCAGCATCTGATAATGAATTTCAGAAAAATCCGATTTCAAATTTCCATAATAATGAATTACAATTAAAAATTGAAAAATAGTTTTAAAAAATTCAACTACGTAATAAAAGTTTAAAACTTTTTATAAAATTTATTTAATAGCATTATTGGAAAGAGAACTTCAATTAAAAATAGTTCGTGCCATTATCTAATTAGCCATTAGATATCATTCATCGCATCCATTCAATTCTGGAAATGATTTCCGCGATATTTCATTTGCAAAAATGCTGTCTATATGTACTTATAATTTATGCAATTATAATTTTGTAAAGACGTCGTCTTTATTTCTAAAGCATATCAATCACCATGTTGATCAGGCATGGCGATTAATTACTTTAAAAATTCGGTGGATTTCTGATTGACTGGCTAGCACAGCCATCAGCCATCCTTTAGTTTGTTGAAAAACGGTAAAAAAAGCGAACTCTTAATGATTCCCCTTTTATTAAACACAGTTTTCCTACAATCGTATAAATATTTACAAAAAAAATTAGAGCTAAACTTTTTCGCATTCAGGATTTAAAGCATTAAACAATAAATTTTTATAAAACAAGTAAAAGATACGAGTCTTAAGATTTATAAATGGATGCAACAAATGGATGCGCGTTATTAAATTATTTAGCTCATTTATAAGGATCAGAAGTGTTCCAGAAATAGTTGAAATTTAAATTAAAAGAGAAATAATTTAAACTTAAGTATTTCAGAATATAATTAACATCTCTTTAAACTCCAAACAAGAGATAACTAATGCTAAGTATTCTAGAATATCTTGAGATGTGAAAATTCACGAAACACATTGAGAAGTATTAGTCATCACAAAACTTAACTACATTACTAAGCATTCACAAAATTCAAAAAACATTCAGTTACTGGAATTTACAGTATAAAATTCGATTCATACACAATACGTATCTTAGTTTGTTAGATAACGTAAACTTTTATGTGGCTCAACCCTCCGTTAGTCATTTTCATCCTTAAATAGTCGCAATGTATCCCTCGGATATAAAATATTCTACGATATGTTTATCCGGTTTTACTAATTTTTCCTTTATAACTATTATATTTAGTCCCAATAAAAATGGAAATGAATATTCTGCAAGAAAATTCAAATTATAATGTGTTAAAAATAGCTAATAGATGCAGACTACATGTGCATCTATTAGATATTGCGACTAACGGAGGATTAAATAAGCTTAATTAAAAGAAGCAAATATATACAACATGCAATAATTTATATTACAATTATTTATAAGATGCTATTTTGGGCAAGATTATAATCGGATATGTTTTTTGTTCAAAAGCTTTTTTTTGCATATTGTGGGCGGAAGTATGATTTTTTCGCCATGAGCTCAGCTCTGACTGCTTCAAATGTAAGCAACAAATTTTATTTTAGAGGTTTGATTATAAAAAGGATTCCTCACTGAATATTTATGGTTTGAAAATCCGACTAACCAATACATTCAAATAGGATTTATTTCAAGCTTGAGATTCGTTCAACACTTAGAAGGATGCCGGAACTGCGTTCCGGCACTGTTTTTTTTTTACTAGAAACAGACAAAAAATAACTATGAAACATCCTCAAAACAGTGATAACCTAGGTCAAAGCATTTCGGCGCCGCTTATTTTGCGACTACACCACTGAAGAATGCCAAGATCCTTGCATATAAGCTTTTAACAGTAAATATTATGGGCAGACAAGAACTAAATTGCTTATTCAACAATATTCAAATATATGGAATATTTTTAGTACATAAATTCCACATTATATACACAAGCTTCAGTTTGTGAACAAAGATTTTATGATATTGCAGACTTTCCGTTACATATATTTTGTATCGAATAATTGAGTGAGAAAACAATTTTCGACATAAAGTTTGTGGGCAAGCTGAAAGGTTAGCCAATGATGTTATTTTTTCCCACCGGGGAGGCATCGCGAGTTCAAAGATGAGAAGCCGCCTTATAAGAAAGCGGATTCTTGCTTCCTTGATGGGTATTGTAATGCCGGTGTGGCTTTTAGGGGCCATCTCCAATGGCGGGTCGTACCCGGTTAAACGGGGGGGGGGGGCGGCGCCCGAGCCGCGCGCACCTGCGGCTATTTTGCGGGGGGCCACAGTGCCCCATGATTTGTCGTGGAAGCCGCTTATTCATAAAAACCCGTATGGCTACTTGGACGGGGTAATTCTTAGTTTGATTACCCAGTGAGAATTTTTGCAAATCATCTGTGGTCAGACGAATGCAAAAAAGTTTTTTCCTTCAATTAAATAGTTGCAATTGATCCTTTAATCACAAAACCATTTTAACAGTAGAAAGATACACTCAAACTATCAATTAAAAGGTCAAGATTTTTTTATTTTATTATAATTTTTTTTTGTCTTGTGTTCCAGTGACCTGACAATACTAGTAACAAAATAAAGCAATGGTAAAAAAAGTACTCAAATATTCAGACTGCGAATATTAGCAAGGTAGCCAAATTGCATTTACTGAAGAAAAACTGACGCGCTTAAACAGCTTAAATTAATTTTGAAGCAACGAAAGCAAGAAAAGGACAAGGCATCTTGTACTTTTCTTGCCATTATATCAATTCTTTTCACTGATTATATTTAGCCTGCGAGAATGAATGTCAAGAGTTTAATCTGATATACAGCAAATCTGTCCGTCACGGGCATCAGCCTTTAAAATGTGCGATAATTAAGGTTATAAAGAGAACAGAATATTAGTCTTTTCTTTGGCCAAATTTCAACATGTTGTGAGCGCATATCAAAACTTATTTCAGAAAGATAGTTTTCCCAGAAGTGAAATTGCCCAGAGAAACTGAATATGCATCTCGATATTTCAACATCAGCAAAATTCGTGCTGCTGATTTAGACAAAACTTTTGAGCAATAATTTGCCGAACTGAAATGCCAAAAATTCATTTTAAATACAGATTTCGAAATCCACAGCAGAATTAAAAAAATAAAATATCTGGGTAGCGTACCTTGTCAGAATCTTAAAAAACATTGAAACATTTAACATCAATAGTCTTTGCAACATTTACCTGCTGTAATTTGCAAACTGGTGCACTAACTAAACGGTTGTAGTTGCACTAAATAGATTTACCAACTAGATACTGAAAAAACATGGATACATTCAACATGAGTAGTCTTTGCAGGTGGGGAAATTGATTAGCGTTAGGGAAAGAGAACTTTGGAAGCGAAAGATTAATTTAAGATGCACGATGGACGCCCGCAATAGTTGCAGTTGTGTGCACTACCTAAATTTATCGACTGGGCATTCAAAAACGTGGAAAATTACTCCCGCCTGCAAAGTTTAAAAAAGAGGCAGCAAACATTTTATATTAACTTCTAAAAACAGTATCTTTAAAGATTGCTAACCAAATTGGACACATTTTACACTGCTGGGTTTCTTGTTCGTAAATTATTAATATCAAAATGTTTTGATACATTTTCCACTTGGTATAATTTCGGAGGTTCCCATACGCGACAATTACGAAAATGTCATCTGCTGCTATGGCCGTTGTTTCATCTATCATGCAAACGGAGATAGATAATCTTTGAATTCGTGCGCTCCGCTGTAACATCGTTTGTCGTCAGCACGAAGAGCTGTTGGGTGTCTCACCACCCTTAATATCCTTGTAAAGGCCTGGAATTCTAAGAACTTGGTGATGGTCAGTGTCGGATTCTGACGACACGAGACCACAGTCCTAAAATTGTTTTGAAGCCCTTCCCTGCTTCCTGATATCATAAAATTGCCGTCGGTGTAGAACTGCGTTGTATGTCGAATCGATTTTGAGGCACCCCCTGGGTGTCAAGGTACGAGTCGAGAGCCTCAAGCGCTGAGCTCAAAACCGCCATTGATGGTTCAAAATAAACTCTTATCGACGATATTCAAAAATGTCCATCTTGGAGTAAACGTCTTGTCTTCCTCGAATGAGATCTGAAAAAGAGCATTCGAATTAATACAGATTAGATAAATCCACCCGTTACAATTGAGCTAAAAAATTGAACAGTATTGACGATATTGTAGCGTTCATTAATCCAATATATCAGTCAATGCAAATTTATATGAAAATATAATTTTCAGGTTGCAGTATCGGTAGAACTCAATGCAACAAATTTGCTTTCCTAAGAAATCTTTTTTTAGAATATCAACATATGGGATAGAAATTGTTCTCGGCGAAATATTTTAAAGCACAATAAAGTAATTTAATCACATCAGCATTTCCACTAGACTTCACCAAGAAGTTTTCGATGGCTCTACGTGTATTAGTTCCAAATGAGGGCAAGAGGTAGAGGTATGAATATTTCAGAACAAGGATAAAATTCTTTTAAAATGACAAATAACTTGGTTTCCCAATTAGAATATTTGTTTTGATATTATATATCAACTTACCAAGTCCTTGAACTGTTGGCGCTTCTAGATGCCTAGGTAGGACGTGGGGGGGGAGCTCCTTTGTAGATCCTTTCACCCTAAGAAACATTCTGATGCATTTATAAAAGTTGGTCCCCACAAAAGATGTACCAAGTTGGGAAGATGGTCTCTGAACAGGCGGGGATGGTCACATTGTCCAAGAAAAGAGCAGCAACGAAGAATAATCTTCATCCTGTAAAATTCTGCTTTAATGCAAGTAATTAATTTGAAATTTAGTTGTTCAGAACAGTTGGTCTCGATAAAAGATGAACCGATCTGGGAAGATGGTCTCTGAACAAGCGGGGATGGTCGTATTATTCTCCAAGAAAACAGCAGCAACGAAGAAATCATCTTCCCTTCTGTAGCACTTTACTATCAGCATATGTGTACAGTCTCTCTTTCGCCGCATAGGGTCTACACCAAGTGGGATCACATAATTTTAGAATACTCTACTATCAGAACCAGTTATACGGCACATTAAAAGATAACTCTTCCTTACTCATTCAGACTACTTTCGGATACGATTCTGACGCATTTTGAAACTTTTCGAATGGTTAAAAAAGTTTCATTACGTGCAACTATCAAAGCAAAGAAATGACAGAAAAAGAATGACAAATTTATCAGATAAAAGGATGTCGTCCATAAAATATTCCTCTGCAGTTGAAAAATCAACATTTTAATACGGGCAGTAATTGAACCGCCTCAGTGGATTCTTTCAAGTTGCTTTTAATTGACTTAAATACTGCAGCTTATTAATTGGTTTAGTCATTTTATTTCCAGTTCTCATAGTCGCCGGCGATATTTCTGCGATTGACAATTTACTAATGAAATCGTTTCATGGAACCTATAAAATATATTGATATTCGTTTCGTCAAGCTTTTCGGTTAATCCAAGTATGATTTCATCTCCAAACAATTCTAACGTATCTCAAATTCTGAATCCTGTATCTACAGATGGAGATTCACCCTGGCTCTTCTATAGAGTTTCTTATTTCCGTTCATTCAAATGGAATCGAACATTGAATCATGTACCCAGAACGTGCCGCCATTGTTGTAAAATATAATCTAACCCGAATGTATAGAAAATGACCGATTAGTTTTAGCTACATAAATCTCATTTTTAATGCACTATTTACTTGTTTATGGATCGATAACACGCAATACACGCTCCTCTAACGGCGGACTGATATTTGGAATTGTGAAATTACTTCTGTGGGATGTCTCATACACGAGGGTTATTAGAAATTGAGGAGAGTTGAAAGAATGAGACATAATATACTAGTCTAATTTTGAATTTTAAAGTGGAAAATAAAATTCGAAGATTATGAAAAAGAACGGAATATAAATGCGAGATGCATCAGATGATTAAGAATTTGTATGAAATCTCATGAGAAAAAATAACTCGAAATTCCATATTTAAGAAGAATAAACGCGAAGAACTGAAAAATAACCGTGATTTCGAGACGTTTTGGAAGTTTAAGTAGGTATGAAATGAAGTGAAGATACAATTCCTTCAGAGTAAAAGATTAGGTAATTGCGCAGTATCGCACCTTCAGGGTGTGCAATACGAAAGGATTTAGGTTAGGTTATATTAACGTCCCGTTTTAAAGCAACACGAGGGCTATTTAGGGACGGACCTTGTAATTTTGAACCGCGGTCAGATGACGAGGACGACACCCGAGCTGGCACCCCCTCTCCAAACTTCCGCGCTACACCAACGGGAGGACGTTTGGCCACTACGTAGGATTTACCGTGCAACAGGCCCCATACACGGCGGATCTTCAGGTTTCGAACCTGCGACCCTCCGGTCCCTAGGTCGAGACCTTACCACTAGGCACCGCGGCCTGTACAATACGAAAGGAATCGCGAAAAATCCAAGAATTCTACTAGTCATTTTATGGGACGTTGCATTCTCTTAAGATTGTGATTTTATATTTGATTTCTTCACAAATAGTAGTGGGAAACTAAGATATCTGCAAACTAGGTCATGAAAACCATTAATCAGTTTGGATTTCCCTTCTCTTCCATGTAATGCAAAATACTTTTAAGTATAGAGCAAAATGTTGAAATTCCTAGTAGTATCAAATTATTACTGTGTCAATCATTATCAGTTATCAACTGCGATTATTTTAATTTTAGGGCTCAAAATGGACTGTTTCATACCGTTTCGCATTAAACTGTTTCAGCAATTCCAAAGAAGTTTTCGTTCAAGTCTTCCTCCGGCTTGAAGTCAACTACCATTTAATTTCAATTTTTAATTGCCAAAATTTAGTGAAATCTAATATTTTGTCTCGTATCGGCTTCATATCCGATACGATCTAAAACGTCTAAATCCATAGAATTGAAATTCTCAATTAACATCTCGCCTTATAGATATATCCATTCTTAATGGCTTCACATAGTGTCGAATATTGTCAGTATTTTTGATCAATTAAATTCTGCGGCAAGAATGTATGAACTCCAAACAAATCACTTTTGAATACAAAGCCATGAAATCTCAAAAGCTAAGCCATTTGGACTGGATCCACATCCTGCGCTGTCCTCTATTTTCAGATTTAAACTCAACGTGTCTAACCCTGTGTCTATTTAATTCAGTTTTCCCATCAAGACACGGGATTATACAATTCCATATTCGTAGCAATTGTGCATTTTATCGGTAGAGATCAGCCAACATTATCTTTGACATATAGCTAATAAAGAATTCGAGAAGAAAGATTTCCAAAATGGTACTGTTTTAAAGTGTCAACATAGTGCTTAATCTGCCCCAAACTGGCTTTTTTTGCCAAGGAGGCATTTATCAATATGCTTTAAAATTGCAAAAAGAAGAGTTTTACGTTCGGATACATTCCTTTTTTACGCAACTTATCCGGAAGTTTGCAAGTTGATTTTTGAGTACTGATTTTATCCGCGTAATTGTATCTCATAACTGAATTGCTGAAACTGCGATTTATTGGAATTTGGAATATCATTTTTTTACTTTAGTTATTCGAGAAATAATTTTTATAAATATGAAACTCTTCGATTTATTTGAAGTAATTTATCTTTGGTGGCCAGGAAAGACAAAGCAGAGCAAATCTAAATCAGTAACGGAACTTTCTTGCAGACATAACATCGAAATATCCAATATTAATCTATACATTTCTAACGCACGAAGTAAAATCTAAGCAAAAATCTCATTTAAAAAGATGCAAACCAACGCTGAAGACATTAATGAAGGCATTTTATGACTCGATAAATTAGATGCCAAAGATCTGCATTATTTGAGCCAATTCTTTCT